>JADDOH010010605.1:0-25181 GCA_016648135.1 Agrypnia vestita
ATATAAAATAACCCGAATCAAATTAAACATATTTTTACATTATAGACTTTCCCCAACGCGCGTAATAATCCCGGCCACATGAAACGTTTTTATATGTTTTAATAGCGCGGGACCTATGTTTTCCTATATAATATAAGATAACCCGGGCCGAACGGAAGCAATTTTAGATACTTTATAAAATAGTGAAACTTGTACTTCTGTAAAACCGTAAATAAACCCCGACCCCCACGAGATTATTTTATATAATTTTTTAGAATAATGAAATTTCAGACATCTGTAAAATTGTAAATAAGTCCCGACTCTCACGAAATTACTCTATATAATTTTAAACGAAATGGAAATCTAGATTATTATGGGCTGAACCTGATACCCCGCGAGATCAGCTATATATTTTTCACTAGACGTATTTTTAACCCCAGAATTTATTCGCTATAATTTTAACGGACTCTTACTATTAACCATAAACAAAAAAAAAATATTAAAATAAACTAAATATTCTTTCGATAACTAAAATAAACCCGGTCTAATCGAAACATTTCATATAACGAAATATTATATGCCTTACAAATGTAAAAATTAAAATGAGACCTCGCGTATTCAGCAAAAGATAGGTATTTTATAAGACTTATTTAAAATCGAATCTGTTAGTAACAACTCCTTTATCTTTTAACAACTTCCCGCGTGTTTAGCATAAAATAGGTATCTTTATAACGCACAGCTAGTTTCCAGAGATCCGCCAATACTATACTTAGTAAAACGAAAATTTAACTAAATTTGAACTCTACCGTTTCCTGAAATTCTGCGAATATTATTCTGTGAACCTAGTAAGACGACAAAAATAATTAACTTTATAGAACATAGTGATTTCCGAAGTTCCGATATGCCAGATTAATTACCTTTATAAAATAAAATGAATCCCGTACTCTGAGTTAAAACTCTTTTGACAGGACCTCGCGTATTTAGCATAAGATAGGTATTTTTACAAGATTTATTAACAATTTCCCGCGTGTTTAGCATAAAATAGGTATCTTTATAACGCACAGCTAGTTTCCGGAGATATTCAAATATCAGTTCTATATATGCCGGACTAATCAACTTAATAGAGCGCAGTAATTTCCGAAGTTCTAATATGCCAAATTAATTACCCTTTATAAAATAAAATCAAACCCGTACCCCCCTTTTCTTTTAACGTGAGCAATGTCGAAGAGTATATTTACCCGTATATCACTTTCACTTGAAGTTAAACTATAATTTTCACCCACTGAGACACTCTAAGTCGACGGTAATTATCACTCACGGTAATTATCACTCAAAAAAACAACCGACGCAGATTTTGCGCTCTCGTAGACCGTCACCAACTCCCCGATTTCTGCTGTGTCTTGACATTTTAAAACCCCCCTAGCGGGAAAAGGTCCTAAGTCGTGTGTTTCCAGGATTTTCAATATTCTACTTCTCTTGAAACCAAATTCTTTGTTTCCAAGATTCAATTTGGCAAAAAAAAAACCATATCTCCACTCGGATATGTCAGTTGATCCCACCTCCTGTTGCCGTCTCTATCTCCATCCCTGTGCCCATTTTGGGACGGACTTGGTGGCTTCAGACGGTTTGAACTCGCTTCACAAGCGCGATAATTAATTTTTAATAATTAATTTCTAAGTTCAGTCCATATTGTCGTTTGATCAACCGTAACCACAATCTATCGGGTACTCCCCTAATCATAGTTGATGTTTCTTCATTATCTACCATTATCATGTCCCGTTCTCCTGTATTTTCACTCGTCTTTATCGGAAATTTAACGTTTCTTGGCCGCTATATCATGGGATCAATTTCCATATATTCACCACGTGCACACTGCATACCTAGATATAACAATCATCCAAAGGTACTATACCTAATTTTAAATTAATTTTGGGCGATCTTTTCTCGTGGATCCCCAATGAATCCTGTCTTTTGGCCGCGACTCCGGCGTACAGGGACGTATTAGCTCCCTCCGTTGCGGAATTTAAACATAATTTGTAACCATTATTAATTTGTATTTTTATTATTTTTATTGGCAGTAAGATTGATCCACAAAATAACTATGTTACATAGACAGTGAATATTCTCGAACAATATAATACTGGAAGAGTACTATTCGCTATAACACAATAAACTATTAATGTAAGTTAAATTAAATTTTTAAATTCAGTGGAAGATTTTTAAGATCGTTTTGCTTTTAATTTTTTCCCAAAACAAAATAAATAAACAAATAAATAAACACACAGATACACACTCACACAACCCACTATTGGACATGTTTTTATTATTCTTTTATCGATTGTATGTATGTGTTTTCGCGTAATTGGCCCAAAACTCTGTGCATCAATTATTGTCTTTTCTTCAAAGATTGATTAATTATATGGCTGTAAGAAACCCAATAAATGAAAACAAATAAAACAAATAAGTAAATAAACCTCCAGTGCCGCAGGCAAGGCGTCGGATTAATTCAGTGCTCATTTATTGCCAAGGCACTGGACGCCTCCGCTGATAACTATATACCGCTCACCATGTTCTTAGAGGTGTGTTGAAAGATTGCTAGTATCTGTCGAATCGGTCTCAAGTAGTTGTCTGTATTTGTACGTTTATCATTATTACATGCTCTTGCTATATCCGTTCCACTTCACATTATTGTTCCTCCCGTCTTCGAATTTCTATCACACTATGTTCTCCTATGTTTTTGGTACTTATATGCTTGCTTTTTACTTGCATTTACTCCTATATATATTTGTTTCATTTATCCATCCATCTATAAGATCCCCATACGCTTTATCCTTTTATTTCATGTGTATATGGGCCGCAAATTCATATTATTTTATTTACAATATTCTTATCTAGATACACTTGTTCCAATTATGTTTTGTGGTTATTACTACCAAACCCGGCGAAATCTGAGCTAGAATAGCCAATCGTATACACGTTACCCGTCCTGTTGAAACTACGCTAACGTCGGACAGGTTTGTAGTGATTACATAGTTAATATATTGTATCTATATTCGAGTATATTATTTTCTTGTCGTGCCATTAATATGCTTACACGTTATCGTTATCTCTTTCCTAACTGTATATACCGTCATTGCACAATTACCTATCTGTTGTAAAAGCCTGAAGAGCGTTAGTCTACAGATAAATATAATAGAATTATAGTTAACTTTTCTATCCGCCTACGTTATTCGACTCCCGCGAAACGAAAATGAATCATTATTCGCTTCTCGACAGAGCGTTAGTCTACAGATAAATATAATGGAATTATAGTATGGGGCGTTTTCCTCTCGCGATCCCCCGATTAGGACCTGCCTTCCTTGCCTTTGCTCATATTCTGCTATCTCTCTTGCGCGGCAATCCACTTAAGATCACGATTAATGACATTTAAGCGGTTTCAAAACCACAGCAAAAAAGGCCATAATTCTGAAACCTCGTGGAACTGTCAATATCATCGTCACCTTAGAGTAGACGTTAATCGGTTTTTTAACGGCTTAAACTGCAATAAACGCGACCTAAATCTACGAAAGCCGTGTTCAGTATTTTTTTTGGGAAGCACATGTGGACCGCTCGGACCGCGCCGATCGTCAACCATTTGTACCAAACGCGGCTTTACCACAAGATTAATATGATTTATAAAAATTGAATAGTAACTGCCCGTAACCTATATCCGATCAATCGCTACTAACTCCCTCCCAATACTAGCGTTTCATCATTCCCAAATTTTTGTAGCTCCAATACTACGGCCAGTTTAGCTCAATTTTTCCCCGCGTAGCATTTAAATCATCTTAGAGTTCAAAATAAAAATAATAAAATAAAAAAAAAATCTATAGAAACAGGTGATTCATCACACACTTTTCTATACATATTGTGTCGCGATCCCTAAAATTGGGGATGTGTATGATTTCTTCAGTTGGCTGCCTTGATATGCGCGGTTAGTTTAGTTTGCGGCATTTGCGCTAATTCTCATACCTAAACGCGTTTTCAATTGTTTTTCATGTTTTTAAATTTGTCTTTAGTTCGAATTTTTTTTCTAATCACTGTGTTTGTGTTATTAAAATATTAAATTTTCTTTGTAAGATGTCTTTTTAGTCTCTTATCTTATTGTTTCACGTATTTATTGACAATTGTATTTCTAGTAACCGTGCATTGTTGGTTTGAGCCAGAAAAAAGGAGGAATCAAAAGTTAAACTCGTTTGAAGATTAAAGAAACGTTCCATAAATTCAAGTATAATAAACATTTTTGATTATGGCCACCTATCCATAGAAAGAAGTAACCCATAAAAACCAAGTTTTTATTATACTCCCTTTCTTTGTAAAATATAACAACAATTAAAGACGAATTAAAACATATAACATAATACTAAACTTCCAGTAATTTAATATATTTCTAAAATGTCAGATGTTTTGAGGTTTGATATTAAATTAAGTTGAGATTAAATTCTAAAAACATTTGTCAGTGAATTTAGATTTTCGACATTCGTAGTGAAGTACCTTTTATGCATACCGACGGAGTAATTCAAATTTAGAAAATATTCCGCGACGTTATCGAGCCGCCATAATCAAACTTTTCTAATGATTCCAATTTGAAAAAACCAATAAAATTTCTAAAAATCCGAAATTATACTATAATTATTATTAATTTTTTTTAACGAAAATTTGATAGATCTTCTTGATCGTCGATGCCAAGTTTCAGCTCGATTGGATCACGGGAAAAGGGTCAAAAATCGATCCAAAGTTTTTGTTGACGGCAAGCAAGCAGCCGCCACAAGTTAATATAAAGGGAGTAAAAAAAGGTTTTTTCGCAAGTCAGAACAGAAAAAAATGTCAAAATGCCGTGATCTTTGCATTAACATAATAAATATTGTGTTTTCAAAGTGTACAATTTATTTACATATAAACATAAATTTAACAAAATTAACGGTTTTTCAAGAGTTTTACGATTTTTGGTGAATTTCACAATCGCATCGCGATTTTGTTTTGTACCTAAAATTTCGAATTAACGGGGGCCCCTATAATTCGAAATTTATTTTTTGGGTCCCTTAATTAACGAGGTTTTACTGTATTGTTATTTGTTACTATTACATAACTACAAATAGAATCAAATGAGAATAACTGCCATAGAACAGGTTTTACCTAGTGTGGCAGTTATTAATAACTTATATTAACAAATGTAAAATAAACAAATAAATAAAAAAATAATGTAATCAATAAGCAGGTATTTCCCTGGCGCAAATATTTAAATGGTTGTATAATCTATACCTACTACAGCCTACACCGTTAGTGGCGCTTAGAGGGTTTCTCTCATGCTTTTCTAATTGTACATCATTGTGTTACATTTGCTTTTTATACAATTATTTTTCTTACATATGATAAATGAAACACTTTTTCGTCATAAATGTCAAAATTCATTATTAAATTTGGAAGAACATTATTCAAAAATGAAATTTAAAAAAAGGTTGAAAAACATTTTTATTAGAAAACAGTTATTTTTCATAAAAATAAAAAGTAATTCAAATAACAAAAAAAAAAATTCTACTATTCAAGTTCTTCACTTTCTAAACATATGAAACAAAAACATTTGACATGTTCGTTGCACAGTGGTTTTTCACACAAATTACATCCCTTTTTGGTACAGATTTTTTTCTTCTAGGGCAGATTCGAACATACTCCATGAAGATTGTGTTAATTATCTTGGGATCGACTAATGCCAACAGTTTTCCCCATTCCCTGGCGAAGATCTGACGATAATTTATGAGTGCGGTGTATGGTTTTATCAACTGAATACCCAGCCTCCTTAAAAAAATTGACGTTAATGACTAATTTCAAAATTGCTAGCAAATATTATTTTTCCATATACCAGCAATTTTCAAAAGGGAATGGATTACAGTTTGAGGCCGTCTATTACTCTTCCTGGTTTATGAACCTTTCATCTCATCGACATCTATCAACGGCCCCTTTGGTCAAATTAAAAAATGTCACTCGGTCGGTTACAATCGTTGGAATCGATAGAGTTGATAACATATTCTTCTTCCAGCCATGGAACGATAGTGCCGACTACATCCTCGAAATTTGTCAGGTTTATCATTTGTCAAAAGGTTGATGGCAATGAATCCTCATTTATCTAAAAATAAATGTAAACATCAGAAAATCTCCATACAATATATCGGAAAAAAAATGTATTTAATTAAAAATGTTATATTAGGTCCTTACATATGAAATTGGCGTTTTGCCGTACTGGCAAATTTGATCTCAAATATCTTCTCTTTGGTTAGGAATTCCAAATCCAAATTTATACAGCTATTTACTCATGTATTTGTGTTTTGAAAATTATAATTCATTTGTTTTTTCCTCAATTGTTTTTTTCTTTGCGTCACTCAGTTTACAAAATGAAAAACTTGAAATATCGTCTTATTTACGAGTACGAGTTCCACCGTGGCACCAGTGCTGCAGAAACGGCTCGAAGGATTAATGATGTGTATGGCGACGGTGCCGCAAAAGAAAACACAGTGCGTTTTTGGTTCCAACGTTTTCGTTCTGGAAATTTCGACCTGCAGAACAAGCCCCGTGGACGGCCGGAGACCAAAGTTGATAATGAAGAATTGAAGGCTATGGTGGAAGCGGATCCATCGCAAACCACATCCGAGTGAGCTGCAGGCTGCGGTGTTAGTGATAAAACTGTTTTAATCCACTTGAAGCAAATTGGTAAGGTGAAAAAGCTTGAAAGGTGGGTACCTCACGAATTGAGTGAAGCAAATCAACAAACGCGCGTTAACTGCTGCGTTGCATTACTCAACCGGCACAATAATGAAGGGATTTTAAATCGAATCATTATCTGTGATGAAAAGTGGATCCTGTACGATAATCGGAAGCGCTCATCGCAATGGCTGAACCCTGCCGAACCAGCCAAACCATGCCCCAAGCGAAAATTGACTCCAAAAAAGTTACTTGTGAGCGTTTGGTGGACTAGTGCTGGTGTCGTTCACTACAACTTTCTTAAATCTGGCCAGACGATTACGGCAGATGTCTATTGTCAGCACTGCAAACCATGATGGAAAAGCTAGCTGCTAAACAACCGAGGCTGGTTAATCGCTCTAGGCCACTGCTGCTTCATGATAACGCTAGACCACACACTGCACAACAGACGGCTACCAAATTAGAGGAGCTTCAATTGGAATGTCTAAGACATCCACCGTACTCTCCGGACCTTGCCCCAACAGATTACCATTTTTTTCGAAATTTGTATAACTTCTTGCAAAGGAAAAAATTCAACTCCGATTGGGCAGTCCAAACCGCCTTCAAAGATTTTATTGATTCCCGTCCGAATGGTTTTTTTAGTAAAGGGATCGACGAACTACCTATGAGATGGCAAAAGTGCATAGATAGCAATGGTACATACTTTGATTAAATAAATATATTAAAATAAAAAAAATCGGCTTTATGTTCCTCCCTTAGTAAACGCCAATTTCATATGTAAGGACCTAATATTTAAAAATGTTGCCTGTATATATATGTATGTATGTATACATGTATATGCCTGTATGTATATGTAAATTGATAATTTTTGTGATAAATCAAAACTTATTAAAATATTTTTTTAATTGCATCAAAAATAGAGACTTACGTCGTTAATGGCTCAATGAGGGAATCCCTCACAGCTGCGAGGCGCGTGCAGATAGCTCTCCGTAGCACGGTTGCTTGAGTACTAAATGTATCGGTTCTAGTCGCATTAACATCCTAGAGGAATGGTCAGAAGGTACAGGTGGAGTGGAAGCAACAATCATTACGCTTTCTTTACATGCCAGACACTTCAACATTTTGGTGAGGGAAACCCTCATTACGCCACTGCTCCCGGGTTAGCTATGGTTTTCAAAAAAAAAATTACATCACATTAAGTACTACTGGAATTGTAGCTTCAGATTATATCCATAGTCAAATTGTGTTCATTTCATGAAGTTCATAGTTAAGTACAATAGCTCTAGCTATAAAACAGAAAATAATATTGCATCAGACAGAATCCTCAGGCAGAGAAACCATTTGATGATAACGATTAAATAAAGTGAACATTTCATCAACAATGTGAATTTTTATGTGATCTTGTTTTTTTTACTACAATATTATGCCATTTTATATTGTGTAGAACGACT
The DNA here is from genome assembly GCA_016648135.1 of Agrypnia vestita. Classification (NCBI taxonomy): domain Eukaryota; kingdom Metazoa; phylum Arthropoda; class Insecta; order Trichoptera; family Phryganeidae; genus Agrypnia; species Agrypnia vestita. Next base: position 8,166 of record JADDOH010010605.1, read on the forward strand.
TTCATGGTGACTAAAGGAAGCTATGTTATCTGGAATCCAGCCAATACTTTTGCCTCCGTTTGGAGTTTTCGTAAAAATGTGACATTGCATTGTCATTAAACAGATTCATCGCTCGCACTGCTACAACCTTATTCGGGTGGTGCTTTTCTACAAAATATTACACTTTTGTGCTCACATGCAGTTCGGCATAAAAAACCTTCAACCGTATAACAGGTCAAATATTAAAAAAATTTTACTCGCAAACGAAGGTTTCACTGTACTTTGATTTCCAGTACAGAGTAAAGTAAAGGCTCATTGACACATACTTAGAAATATGTATTTTTTTAATTAAACCAATATAAAAATGAAGGCAACAATATCTTACTGATGTGTTTCTGAAATAAATACAAAAAACCTATCACACATAGCTAATTTTTCTAGAATATATGAAACCTTCATATTATTGGAAAAAGTTTTTAAAAACAATTGCCACCTTTTATACAGGTGTATAGATAATTATTTTACTTTCAAATAAGGATATTGCTGACTTTGATATGATTTGAAAAAATGATTTTGGAAGGGATAGAGCTATATTTCCTATTCAATTATTTTTTAATATTTTTTTAATATTGCTACCTGGTGACGCCTGTTGATATGCAATTCGAACTCATGTCTTCCTAAGCCTAACACATGTTCATCTCTCTTGACCGCTCCTTTTCCCATCGCTCCGTCCCCCTCTGGCCTAGCGAGCCTGGCGCCGAGCATAGTCGCTGGACAGGGCCGGAATCGGTCACTAGATAATTGTGTTAGGTCGCCTTCAGTTTAAACATCGGCTCTTTATACACGTCGCTGTCGAAGCCGTAACGAAGTGCGCGATTCCTGCACCTGCGCAATAGGCATGATGACAGAATTAAAGAATAAGTGATTTTAGAGAAGAAAATATTTTGAAACGATTCTAAAAAATGATCCAGTTTTAATATACACATTGAGATTAATAAGATTTGTGCAATCCGCCATTTTTACCGAAACACCAGTCAGAGCGAATGACGTCACGCCTCAGTACACATCACCGTGTCTTTGAACCGTTACCATAGACACAATGCAATGTTTACTGAGCCTTGATGTCACGTAGACAAAATGACAGCTGCGGGCGTTTTTGCGCTAAATTAAAAATATGCATATGTATAAAAAACTTAGTTTATTACTGAAATAATGACGTGTACCTACAATATAGAATGTTATTTCAAAATATGTCATCATGCCTATTGCGAGACAGTCTCCTTTTCTCGGATAGAAGTCGCGGTTGTGTCCAAGGCGTTCAACTGCACCGGAGGAGATAAAAGTAGGCCAGGTTCAGTCCTTGGTTTCTAATCATTCAATACATTTCTTCCAGTTCGGGTTGCGTCTCAATCATAAGGCAGAACCAGTGAACACAGTCCCTACACTATCTTTGCTTTTGTACCCCTCAAATACAGTATCTTTTCTTACAGGACTTTTGGTGGGTGATTATTGTTTACGCTGTGTGGGTCATCCACAACGCAGCGGCAGTACTCTCTGTAGTGTTCCTCACCGAATCCCTTAAGGCAGAATTCTGCAGGACCAAGACTATTCTGTCCAAATTAATAATGCATTCATCATCAGCAGGTAAGATATTTGAAAACAGCAAGCCAATAAGTAAAGACCGTTCTGGTCCCCTCTCAATTCAAAGTTGGTCATAAACTTTAATGCATATTTTTTTTTATTTTATGAATCTTTAACCCTTTCGAAACCATGCACCAAAAACCAAAAATGCAAAAGAAAAAAAAAATACTGAATAAAATAAATAAAATAAATAAAAATCTGAGATTCCTGGACATACATGAGGTATTGTTCTATTGTTGCTGTTAATGTCTGATTTCTTATGAGCTGTTTTTTTTCATTTTCCTAGCCTCTTTAGTCTCCTGTTTGGCCAACTCTGTTGCGCTCACTGTTAATTACTATAACTTCACTAATATTGGGAATTTTTGAATAATTTAACGCTTTAAATATTTTTAAAAGTACATATAAACGATTTAATTAGAAAAAAATATTTTTTGAAAATTTCAAGTGGCGATGCTATATTTTAACTAGTGATGCAACGAATACGAATATTCGCCGAATAGTAGACATTTACCGAATATTCATATTCGCCAATTATCATCACGAATATTCGTATTCGCCGAATATCATCACAAATATCATTACGAATATTAAAAACAAACTATTTATAACTGAATGCAATGCAAATTACGGTTTGACTGTGCACCGTATATCCGAACACACTAGGGATGGGCGTTGAATGGACGGACTAGTTGAAATCAACCGTTGACGTTGCATCGACGCGTCGACCGTTTACGTTTATTGCATGGACTAGTTGAATTCGTGGACAGCGGACGCCGTGGTCGGTGGACGATTCGAGATTAACGCAATGCAAAGCAACAAGCGAGAGCAAGACAAAACGTCTTCGTTTATTTCTCTCTCATCTCTCGCTGTCGACTTGTAGATGCCATAGACGTCATAGACGGCTCGACGGGTAATTTCATTTCAACTCTAAAGTACACTATCATAGAGTGCAGATCTGTGTACACGAACTATGACTAGAGATTTGAAATTTGAATACATGCGTAGGGCGAGATAGGCTTAATAAGCTATTATCTATTATTTTTTTTACTTGATTTTTTGTGATGTCACGTGCGACGATTCGGTGAATTCCCAATTTTACGCTGTATAAAATAAAACAATTCTGTTTAATTATTTTATTTTTTATTGAACTATTATTAATTAACAGGCCGGCTAGATATTTTTCTAAAATCAATATTTTATTCGATCGATCTCGACTTCTTATATCTACCTGAAAAGAAATGCTAAAATTTAATTATTGTGTTATTTCCTTACTTTTCAACTTTAGCATATAAATGATAAACAAACTTGTAGGGAATAAAATTTTCTATACCTAACTATGGTCCTTATTCAGGAGTCCAACATTAATTATTATATATGTAATATAATCTTGAATTTAGGTTTAATTAATTTTTATTAAAAATTCCCTATTTTCAACTTTATAGATAAAAAAATAAATCTATTATAATTTTGTTTACACCACTTTTTATTGGTTTTTTACATGTTTCGGGAACAATGTTCCTTTTCTCAGATTGAGCCTTAAACTAAAGTTGACAAATAATACAGATATATTTATTTATTAATAATGTCACCACAAAGTGAAAGCCTGACTTTGAAAGATGTATTCTTCAATAAATTTCTATATAACATCTCAAATGTAAAGTATTTTTAAATTATGTATTTATTTATAAATTTATAGATAATAAATAAATGTAAAGTATTTTTTACCGCACCTCATAACTGGTGCCTTTATTACGCAAAATCATTGTTTCCTTCCATTTTATTTACTCACATTTTAATGCTTATACCCAATACTTTCACTGCTTATATATGTAGTTTATATTTATATTTTACTGCTAACACCTGATATTGCTGTGTATATGTGTTATATATAAAAAGAAGTGTATAAAACAATTTGTAAAAGCCTATAAACAAATAAATAATAAAATATTTCTTTTTACATATAAGCACAAGTAGCGGTTTTACTTTCCCCGAAACTATATTCTTTCGAACTTCCTTAAATTTTAAAATTTAACGTAATAAAAATAACCAACGGTTGTGCCGTCGAGCAGCGTCGCGTCAAACCGTAGACAGTTGACTATCGTCCCGATGTTTAGATAAACGTCCGCGACGTCCGCGTAACGAAGTTGACGCGTCAACTAGTTGACAAATTCAACTAGTTGATCGTCTCGTCGATGGATGGACGTGGACGGTCTCGTTTCGTCGACGGTAAATACGTCGACGACCCATCCCTATCGTCGACGGCAAATACGTCGACGACCCATCCCTACTTTTTACTTTAGACCCCGCTTAAAAAAGCAGGGAACAAAAAATTGGTTATAGACTCATTTAGACATGTGTAACGCTGCGCTGCGCCGCGCAATTGCGCCAACTCAGTTTACTGCGCCGGGTGTGTCAACTCACTTCTTCTAAATGTGTTAGCGCACGGCGCACTGCGCAGGACCGGGAGAATTCGAAAGGTATTGAGTTGCGGCCTAGTCTTATTGAACATTTGAACACCTTATTATTTCATTTTTATAAATTGACAATTATAACTCCGTGAAATGTAAAAGGAGTGATAGGTAATCTTTCTTTTCTACATTTTACTTTACTGGCCACTGGGTTTGATTTTGACAGACAGCTAAGTTGACAGCTTTGGCTTTATTTAAAGATAAAAAGGAATGAAATGTAGAATCAGGAAAGTAGTGATATTTATAAGTGAGTACAGGAAATAGAATAATTATATTAATAAACGTTATTTATATACAATACAATATCTACATATTTTAGAATATTATTTCAAAAAATAAATTATGGAATTCGTTTACGTTCGAAAATCAAAACGAATGCAAGCGGCCAGCCATGAGTAACGCTGCGCCGCGCAATTACGCCAACTCACTAGGTATTCGGTAAAAACAAATCATTAAAAAATATATCACCTACTTTTTTAAAGCATTATCTTTTTAATATTACCGAATAATTACATATTGACTGAAAAAACAGCACTCAGCTTTTTAACTGAATACGTATTAGAAATTTAAATTAAGTTAACTGATGAATTATGAAGTTATGAAATATTTTTTCAGCTTAATTAAAAATAAATATTTCCACAATATATAACCATTAATTTTTTTACGTTATGATATGGTTACAAATAAAATATTGGTAATAATCATACTTAAGTAATATTGCTTTTACTTATTATAGTTAAATTATGAAATTAAAATAACAAATTATTAACGAAGTTAGATCTTTAAATCATAGAAATGAACATAAAGAATTTTTCTAAAAAATAATCAACTTTTGATAAAATAAAAATAATTCCCATATATTTATTATTATTATTATTTATTAAAATAATAATAATTTTTTATATAATATTTAAAAAATATATATTATTTTTACTGTTAATGTTGGGTCATTCATATTATTCAGTAAAGATTCGTAAGCATTATTTTTAGATACGTTGTTTTTATAAAGTGGCGACCGTGGATTCCAGAGGTAAAAGTGACTTTTCGCATCACGCCAGCGGGCCATTTTTGAATATTATATTAATTAATTTTGTATGCGCGCACACACCCGCCCGCGCTTTCATTCTCTCACTCGCTGAGTCAAATCAACGAACCAACGCAGTAACGCACAACACAGTTGGTGCGCTGTGAGCTGTCTGCGCTAGTGCGCTAGGAGCCTGTAAGTGCGGCGCACTGGCGTAGTGCGTCGTTCGACGGCGCACAACTCACTCGCCGCGTTCCTGTTTTGTTGCGCCATGGCGCAATTTTGAGTTAACTCAATGAGCCGGCGCAATGCGCTGCGCCAGAGTTACTGAGTTGACGCAAGGAATTTTGCTGAGTTACCCATGTCTAAATTTTGCTGAGTTACCCATGTCTAGACGTGTTGCCATGTGCAAAATTATAGACTTTTGAAAAGTGATTAGCAAAATATTTTTCAAAGGTTGTACAAAAACTGGGGTATGTTGTTTGCATAAATTATTTTAAACCGAAGCCTCCCTAAGGCCTGGATGTTTCAAGTTTGAACAAAATAAGTGTAAATCCTGGGTTAAACTGAGTTTGACCTCAAGGTTACGCAAAATCTCACAGAAACAGTTGTTTCAAACTAAATATCCATAAGCGTGTTATAAATATTGTAGTTTATTAACGTTGCAGACATAGTACATTCGTATTTTTTTTATTGATGGTCTACTAGAAGCATTCTAATATTCCGATTTGATTATTGATATTTATAGAAACAAAAAATACTCAACCTTCTTTCTAGGAATGCTCCGGTTTATATTAATTAATGAAAAAACATACCCCGGTTTTCATACAACCTTTAAAAAATTAATTTTTTTAAAGACTTACGAATATTATAAGTTATTACCTTTGCAGACATAGTATAAAATATACATCATTTTTTAAGTATACCGTCATATTTTTTTTGGGCGCAAAAATAATCGATAACTCGTAATTCGATTACTAATCATTCGATTATGAAAATCATTCGATTACTAATCATTCGATTATGAAAATAACTCATAATCGCGCATCGCTAAACCAGGACAATCAAAGAATAGTGGCGACAACCATAAGAAAGAGAATATAAACGACAACATGACGACAACACAGTTGATATACCGGAGTCGGGGGGGTAGGGTCTGAGGTGATATAAAATCACGGTGTGGTAAACCGGCCGGCAGATCTCAGATCTACGTATGCCGGCGGTTACGCCCTCCCCTAGGTACAATCAAAACGTCAGGTGACTGACTAGGACACTGATATCTCGAGGCGGGTGAAGGGATATAAAAATAATAAAATCGAAACAATTTCACAAGTTTCTATATTGGGTAAAGTAGCAAATTAATTTACATGAAACATTAATCTTAACCTACATACGACGCAGCAAAGTGGTTACTAATTTAAAAATTACATGAACCCTAATTTAGAGGGAGAGGACAAGATTATAAACAAAGAAAAAAAAAAAAACACATAAAAAATCTGATCTTACTGCTAAAATGGATGGTGACGAGATTAAATTAACACTTCGGTAGAACCAGGTGGGCGGAGAAAAAGTCTTTAGATCGGGGTAACCTGTTTCGGAGAGTTCGGCAGGTCAATCCTTATCATTAACATTGATTTAACGTTATTTATACATTACATCATTACAGGTCAATCCTTATCATTTACATTGATTATCTTCGATGCCTCCACAAAATCATTATTATTTTTTTTATGATAAACCGGACGGTATTTAAAATTTACCACTCCGCATATTCTCTTCCTTTCTTTTTCTTTTTAATTTTTTTTCTTTAACAATGACAACATGTACTTGATACTTAGTTTTATTTTTAATTTTAGCTTAAATAAAACAAGCTATCGTACTTCTTAGTTGGACCAAACATAATTGTCAATATGTGACATAGAGATACAAAACAAAGGGCTAAAATTATACAGACATCGTGGCATTTCTTAGTGAATCAATTAACATAAAAACTTATTTACATGGGATACATGCTTCAAGCGGGTCCCCTAATGTTAATGTTCTGTATACATCTTTGTAATTTCTTTGCCACTTGCCCAAAAGGAATGCTTACATATACTAACATAATCAAATTCGATAGACATTTTTTTTTTAAGAAATTATGTTAAACCTTATTACTAGGAGAAAAATTAAGAAAACTTGGCGTAAATTAATTAATGTAACATTATTTACACCTAAATAATGAAAATTCTTACTTCAATATGTAAGCTGGATTGAATGCAAAACATTTTTTTTTGGACTTTCATTATACTAATCATTATCTTATCAAATCAGCTTTCTTCCACCCCTGGTATAAGAATATAAGAAAAGAATAAAAATAGAGAACACTAAAAAAAATTATATAAGCCACATTCCACCAGGCAGACAATTGAAAATTTTCCAAACAAGAATTATTTTGAAACACTACCAGTAGCGGAAGTCCCTACTACAATTAACTAACTTCAGAATTTTCGTTATGTTTTTCTTTTTTTAAAGCGGACAAATACCAAAGTGAATGGTGTATCGTAAAGAGTGAAATTAATTACAAATAAATAATAATAAAGCTCAAAAGCTTTATTATTACTAGATTAAAACAACTATTTTAAAACAGACCGACAAATCATATTGCTTAAACGAGTAATCAAAACAATAATTGCATGTTTACAGATAGGTTATATACCTACAACCTACAAATTTGTATAAAAAAAAACACAATATTGGGAGCTTGAATAACTAATGACAAATTAACATTATTCTTAAAAATAATTAAAACTCACAAATTAACATTATTCAACTAGGTGTATGTAATATATGAAAACATAAGACATGAAAGCCTCGATCTAAAGTAATATTAATGTTTATTCCAACACGGCATTTACTTATTTGCAATTAATTAAACTATTTTGTTTCAACCCCGTGTGCTAAAATTCATTTTGCAGACAGATTTCAAAAGAATAAAAAGTCGGAATCTTATATCTCGTCAACCGTGTTACATCTTTTCACGAGATAATATTCTATTACGTTATATATTATATATTACATCAATATCACAATATATGTACAAAGAAAAAAAGTCTCTATCTTCGCTTTAAACTCAAATGTTTCGATTCGTCCACGAGGATTTTCTTTTTTGCTTTTTGTTCTCCGTTTCTTAAGTATTTTTTTCGGAGGTTGCAGTTAAAATAGCTGTATGTCTATGTTTTTTTACAAATGCTGCAGTTTTACGTGGACCAGCATCGAGAGATGGTCAGATGACTTCTGGGGAAAATGTTTTCTCAATAAAAGGACTAGCAATAGGAGTATGTGGCATTAATGCACGATCTGGAGAACTATTCACATTATTCGAAAATATTAAAGATAAAACGTCGGTTTACATAAGAGATTATTCTATTATTTGTGAAGACTTTAATAATTCTGGACAGAGTCGATCAGCAACGTAAGATGGTGCAAAATCAATTTCGTTAAAAATATTCTTATTGAATGCCGGACATTTCTTAGGGCCGGTTGTTTCAAGTTGGAGTAAAGTAAGCGTTCGTTTAAAGCATAAATATTTACGAAAACGGATCGTCTGATTGGTGGAGAACGCAAAAATCTATGCTTTAAACGAACGCTTACTTTGATCCAACTTGAAGCAACCGGGCCTTAGTTTCAATCCAGAATAAATCCGGGAAGAAATTTTCAGATATTCTACTATAACGTTTTCTTCGTTGTAGGGAAAAACCCGGCGTTTTGTATTTGATTACTAATTTGTATCCATGTGCTGCTGTCTTAGGTTTTTTTGATAACTGATTTATCGTCTCGCAGTGACATTCACAACACAAATATCGAATTGTTTAGAAACAGCATGCTAAGATTTATTTTCTCCCATCACCATCATGTCACCATTTCAGCAGTTTGTTTCATAATGCTGATGGAAGATTTCTTTCGCTCAGTTTTTCTCTTGTACATCCTCATTCTGCAAATAAGAAGAAATAAACGTGAGTGTACACAATTTGTACAAATAGTACCGTGAGTATGTTAAAAAGTGCCACCGCAATTTTTAACAGCGTACCGAAATATAAATTATATCAAATATTAAAACAAAGACAAACAAACATTGTGGTTAAAAATATACTGTATATTTTATAAATAATATTAGTGATAAGGATGACTAACTTGTCACACACAGCTGAATAAAATATAGTCACAAATCCAAAAATTCTGCAATTTCGAAATTAAACTCGCCAAGCACAAAAACGAAATATAGATTCGTGCCCCTCCGGCTAGCAAATTTACTCGGCTTGTGAAATGCGAATAAATAAGTAATAATTAATTAACGTGTGAGGGGCAAAGGAGATATCAGAACATCATGCGGTGTTCACAGAAATATATATTCATATGTAACGTTTATGAGACTTTCATTCCTATTCTACCCTACCTATATCTCAATGATTATGCCTATAGTCCGTCCAACTTATCTGGAGAATAAAGGAGGGCGTCCCAATCGTTGTGGTGCTGCCCGTAGTCTAAAAATTATCTCATTTTTAGGGAATTTTTTGCAAATTCGTTTTTTCTTAAACAATTTATTAATTATACGACACGATAAAAAACAAAAAATGTAAACTAATGTACAAATAAATTTATCAAAATATACATTCGCAAAATACACGTCACCAAATGGCGTTTTTTCAAAATCAAAGAAAAATACAATTTTCAGAAAAAAAAAAACAAACAATAATAATTCTTTTACGCCGGCGCCACATTACGTAGATATTCCGCCGCGTCTTTTCCGTTGCGCCAAATCGGCAAAGCAAATAGATCGACCGATCATCCGCGTAGTGTGTTTAATAAGCGCATATTGTATGAAAAGAAATGTAGCGATGTTCCGCGACAGAAGAGACGCGGCGGAAGATCCGCGCAGTGTAGCGCCGGTTTTATTCGGTGTCTCATACCTAATGATCTGACCTCCATGTTTAACTCAGTAACACCTAAGGATATCAATCGGTTTAGGGCCGTTGTATCAACTTGGTTTATATCTTTATCTCTCTTATCTATATATCTTTCGTTCAAAGCATAGATATTTTGCGTTTTCCACCGATCAAACAACTCGCTCTCGTAAAAATCTATGCTTTAAATGAACTATTGCTATAAAGTAAGTTGATGCAACCAGTCTTTAATGTGCATAAATAAAAAAGTTTATTTTTGAAAAAAAGATGTTTATACAAATGAACACGTTAGTTTCCCCTCCTGCATTGACAATTATGAAGCACTGACCTTTAGATACTGGTTTGAATACACCTTCGACATCTTCACTTTGCCAACATTTGTCTGCTGTGTGTGAGGTATGTATATATGTTTCATCTAGATATATGACTGGCCGCCGATTCAAAGAAGTTTCATTATTCCTTAATTCATACAAGAATTTTGCTCTCATGGCACATATTAATTATATCATTGCGTTCTATAAACACCTTACGGTTACTTTTAGTCTTCCGAAAACGAAAACCTAGCTTATGCAGTAATTTACGTAATATCTCACGATATCCTTGAAAATTTATGTCTTCTTTCAATACCTTTTGCAGTTTACTTAATGTAGGTAACTCTTTCTTAAAAGTATAAAAATCGTGTACCTTTCGCCTGATGACTCCCAAATCAAAGTCATCAATATCAATTTTTCCACTTATCCTTTTTCTTTTTTTTCCGGGTGTAGATAATTTAATGTCCATTTCCATGGCCGCTTTAACTTCTTTAACTATTTTTTAAATTGCCGATTCAGAATTACCTGAAGAAATTGTATAATAGTAAAATATAAAACTAAGTATGGGAAAATCATTATAACTGCATGGCAGCACTAACCTGAAGCGGCGGCAATTGGCGGCAATACATCTATGAACAAAATCAAACGGTATAATTGGGGCTTTTAGACGTTGTTCCTCTTCAAAAAACGTGTGCATTTTCAAGATTATTTCCCGAACACTGCTTTTAATGGTTTTGGGCATAGTGACAATCTAAAATTTTCTTAAAAAACTATCGAAACAGTCGTGAACCCCTCTGTAAACAAAGTCTGTCAAAGGTCTGTCAGCTGTAGATAATCCAATATGGCGTCGTTAGTTCCAAATTTGGCCATTCTTCAGATAACTTAGACGGACTATAACAGCATAATATCTTCCTTCTTCTTCTTCTTTCTTGGCGTTTCACCCCTATGGGGTGTTCTTGCCACAAAACAAGTGTGTTTTTTCGTTGGCAATGGGTGTGATGGTTGCGTTTTTTTTCTCTTTTATTTTAGAAATTTAAATTGGAAACGATTCGTTTTAGGATAAACATTATTCTGTTTGGTTGATTCAATTGTATTAGTAATGGAAAAGGATATGGGATACATAATGTTAGTTTATTTAATTTTTATAGATTTATACCGTTAGCTTTTAGGAATCTTGTTACTAATTTTAAAGTGATTTGATCATTGGAAGATAAGAGGGTTGGGATGTTGATGGGGAATGGAATATTGCAATTAGAAAGATCTTGAATAAAGTTTGAATAACATGGACATGGCCACAACTGGCTGACATGGTGCGTTAGTTTTGGCCACCTTTTTTGAAAAACATAATTAATTAGATATTTTTTTATTTTTTTATTTTGGGAATCTTAACAGTATACAATTTATTATAATAATACATAACGTATTGGGTAATTCGTAGATCAATTATAGAGATCCACGGCATAAAATGTTAAGTCAAGCAATAAAGAGAACATATATTAAATAGAGGGATAGGAGTAGGAGTTAGAGGGGGAAGTGGAGTGAGGTGTATGGGATTGTGGCTGAGTAGAGTGCGTGTGTATTCTGTGCGTGACGTTGTATACAGATATGGGGGTACGTGTAAAGAGTGATGAGAGTTTGGCTGTGGTGTGTGTATGATGATGGTCGGTCTCAGTTAATCCGGTGAAGATATAGAAACAAGTAATATTTACATATACATATACATATACATAGAAACAAAGAATAAGTACAATCATATCCCAATTATAATAATTTTGTCGTCTGTCTGTTCGTTCATCCGTCCATCCGCGTAACTTCGTGTAACGTCCGTAACTTTTTCATACTAATTTTTTTTTCGAAGTTTTTTTTTCGAGAATTTTTTTTTCAAACATTTTTATTTTTGAATTTTTTTTTTTAACCAAACCAAACTGACATGTAAAAGTACCATCATTTTTAATGGATTACGTCTAGTTCGATTATAAAAACCATGGCCATAAAAAGAAGTCAACTTTCCTGGAATACCTACCTGGAAAGTAAGATTCAACGAAATTTCCTATAATATTTCTAAGATTTTTATCAAAATGTTTTAGATTAGACTAGTTAAACTGAAGTATCAATGCTATATACAGTATGGATAGCTTTTAAAGATGATAATTCAGTTCAGCAGTTAGGAAGAGTACAATCATCGAATGAGTTGAATTCTTCTAATACACTTTCTCAAAAAGTAGGTATCCTCAATTAGACTCAGTTGTACTTTAATGCATCAACCATTGATTTAAATTCAACTACAACAGTGGATCCAATAAGTAATGTTCTGCACAAAGTACCAGTTCAAGAAGACCCATTCCAAAAATAAATTCATTTGCAGCTTCAACAAATGATGTTCAGAATGAATTGTCCACTCAAGCAAAATCATCTGATAATTTATGCCTCATAACTATATTTCTGTTGGCTCTACTTCACAAATTATTATTATTACAACCGCCAAGGCCATGTATTTAGTTAATAAAAGTGTAGTCTGGCCAAAGAAAAAAGTAGTAATACTATGCGTAAAAGAGAGTATATAATGGCAAGTTCTATAATGGTAGTTAAAGAAGCAGAAATGGAAGACAAGGAAGAGAAAAACAATTCAGAAAAGATAGAATGAAGAAAAAAGCTGGCAGTTTGAACAAAAGAAAAAATTCTTCTGGTTCATGTCTTCGGCATAAAAAGGTTGTAAAAACACGGTGTAATATCCCAGAAGATACAAACCAAAATATTCTGAGCAGTTGTGAAAACCTTAGAACATCCTTAACAAAAAAACTCAACAATTGAGGAACAGTTGTGAATTTATCAAATCAAGATCTTCGGAAAATGAAGAATTAGAAAAAAGTCCAAAAGAAGGAGACTATGCATTAGTAAAATTCAAAAGCAGTAAAAATATTGTACTCTGTTGCGTCGGAAGACAATGATAATGGTAGTGAAATAACTTATCTCAGGAAAGGAATGAAGAGTACCTAATACATTTGTTATGCCACAAATACCTGATCTGGCATCTGTTGCAGAAAATAGTATTAAAATGATAATGTCATTACCCGCTTCCACAAAAGGGACTAAATTTCTTTCTATAAATGTTCTCAGGTTTTCACGGCCATTCAGAATCTTCCGCGTGTAGTTTTTTGAGATATTCTGCCATGTATATCTGACCTCTCTGGCCGACGTTTCAGATCTCATTGCAGGGTCCATCATCAGCCCTGATGATGGACCCTGCAATGAGATCCGTAATTTCGGCCAGAGAGGTCAGATACACATGGCAGAAAACTACAAGCCGAAAATTCTTTCTTATCTTTTCAAATTGATCTGTCCGGGTATTGTGTGGCATTAAAAGTTACCTCATTCTTTATCTATAGGCACGACAAGATCATAATTATAATAAAATTCATAATTTTCCTATAGTTACTTACCTATCTTGTTTTATTTTTATTCTAAATATAAAGAAACCTTATAAAAACTAAAGTGGCCAGAACTGGCACAATGACATGGCCATAACTAGATCAAAAGTGGTCAGAACTGGCACATTTGGACATATTTCACGTTTATGTTTCTATTTTAAATTATATTATATATTTTTATTATATGTTGTATATTTTTTCTATATTTTCAAAAGAGTAATGAATGTGTTATGTGGGGAAATTTAAAAAATCGTTTCTGACTATTTTTGAGTTCGTTGTTGATGTACCGGAATATGACGCGAACCAGGTTATTAATTTTGTCCTAGGGCAATACCGAAATCAAAGCGCCCATGTTTCGAAGATCACGCGCCATGTGGTCACAGCCCGGCATGTTCGATCTTTTGTTCGAGGACGAAATATGTGACCTATTGTTCAAAAAAATAACATTGCGACGGACGATCGCTCTTAGGATAGCCCGCCATAAAACATATGAAACAATGAATTAGAAAGTTAGGGTTGCCGAGGGCGTTGGGTATCGCCGAAGACATTAATAGTGCACGGCCTTTTGTTAGGATGGACAATACGTTCGCAACCTTTTGTTCTTAAGTAACATCTTGGAAGGGTAAAAACGGTAAACCTTTTCTTGCAGCGGGACGTATATCTCTAACCCCGATTAAACAATAGAAAGAACATCTTGGCCAAATGCGAACACATGGGACAACGGTTTAGAAAGCTGCGTTTGTTAGAGAAGTCGCCATTGTTTTGGGAAAGACATTTTTTAGAAAAACAAGATAATAATTCCGAAAGTCGTCGCAGTAAACTTACTATTGTCCTCGACAGACAATAGAGATGTTTTAGAAAGCGCTGACATACCGATCTCCCACATGGCGACGCTATCCGCGAGATGTAGGATCGTATAAATCATATTATTAATATAAGGGCGCGAAGATCCCTCAACGCACGACCAGGCGGTCATTATCAATAAAGATAACAGGGGTCAATCAATTAAGAAGGTAGAGGCCGAATTAGAAATTGAGGCAAAGTGGTGAATCATAATATCAATGTAATATGTACCTAATTAATGAGCAACTGATATGTTTAATTTAAGTAAGGTAATGATTGTTTAGATAACCCAGGCCACCTCTGCAGGTGGATGTTACTCGTTTTATATGTAGTTTCCTCATTTATTCTGTATTCTATTGTTAAGTATCGAAATGAACGGGACATTGCAATTTGAAATAATAACGAGATCATCCCGAATTAATCTAACTTGTAGCAAATAATAGAAAATGTATTGATCGTAACAAAAGGAAAAAATTTGATTGTATTATTGCCGACGATGTTTAATATTGATGTAATATATAATATATAACGTAATAGAATATTATCTCGTGAAAAGATGTAACACGGTTGAAGAGATATAAGATTCCGACTTTTTAGTTTGTGAAATCTGTCTGCAGAATGAATTTTAGCACACGGGGTTGTAACAAAGTAGTTTAATTAATTGCAAATAAGTAAATGCCGTGTTGGAATAAACATTAATATTACTTTAGATCGAGGCTTTCATGTCTTATGTTTTCATGTATTACACCTAGTTGAATAATGTTAATTTGTGAGTTTTAATTATTTTTAAGAATAATGTTAATTTGTCATTAGTTATTCAAGCTCCCAATATTGTGTTTTTTGTTATACAAATTTGTAGGTTGTAGGTATATAACCTATCTGTAAACATGCAATTAATGTTTTGATTACTCGTTTAAGCAATATGATTTGTCGGTCTGTTTTAAAATAGTTGTTTTAATCTAGTAATAATAAAGCTTTCGAGCTTTATTATTATTTATTTGTAACTAATTTCAATCTTTACGATACACCATTCACTTTGGTATTTGTCCGCTTTAAAAAAAAAAGAAGAACATAACGAAAATTATGAAGTTAGTTAATTGTAGTAGGGACTTCCGCTACTGGTAGTGTTTCAGAATAATTCTTGTTTGGAAAATTTTCAATTGTCTGCCTGGTGGAATGTGGCTTATATAATTTTTTTTTAGTGTTCTCTATTTTTATTCTTTTCTTATATTCTTATACCAGGGGTGGAAGAAAGCTGATTTGATAAGATAATGATTAGTATAATGAAAGTCCTAAAAAAAATGTTTTGCCTTCAATCCAGCTTACATATTGAAGTAAGAATTTTCATTATTTAGGTGTAAATAATGTTACATTAATTAATTTACGCCAAGTTTTCTTAATTTTTCTTCTAGTAATAAGGTTTAACATAATTTCTTGAAAAAAAAAATGTTTATCGAATTTGATTATGTTAGTATATGTAAGCATTCCTTTCGGGAAAGTGGCGTTGATGCAAATTCATGTACTCTGTAATCCCAAAAGAAATTACAAAGATGTATACAGAACATTAACATTAGGGGACCCGCTTGAAGCATGTATCCCGTGTAAATAAGTTTTTATGTTAATTGATTCACTAAGAAATGCCACGATGTCTGTATAATTTTAGCCCTTTGTTTTGTATCTCTATGTCACATATTGACAAATATGTTTGGTCCAACTAAGAAGTACGATAGCTTGTTTTATTTAAGCTAAAATTAAAAATAAAACTAAGTATCAAGTACATGTCGTCATTGTTAAAGAAAAAAAATTAAAAAGAAAAATAAAGGAAGAGAATATGCGGAGTGGTAAATTTTAAATGCCGTCCGGTGTATCATATATAAAAGAAAAACAAATAATAATGATTTTGTGGAGGTATCGAAGATAATCGATGTAAAATGATAAGGGTTGACCTGTAATGTTGTAATGTATAAATAACGTTAAATATTGGGAGGCCTACTGTAAGAATCAAACCGACGACTTAATGATAAGATTAATATTGTAATGCATACTCAAGGAATTTTACTGTGATCTAATGAAACCATGCGTCAATCCCATGTAATTAGTCAATAATGGTAGAAATAACTGCTCGATAAAAATATGTCTGGCGTGTCGATTTAATTAAGTATGTATATGTAAGCAGTTTTATTTTTGGGTAATGTTGGGTAAAGTGTTGATGCGGATTTGTGTTTTCAATTTTCCGCCTTTGACAATTTGTACTGTAATATTTTCCTTAAGTTTAATTCATTTTGCAATGTGTTTTTGGTGACGGGATAGGGATATGAACAGTGAACAAAGCGTTCGTGAAATAACAAAGTGTTTAGGCCTACATACCAGAAAAGCATC
>JADDOH010010606.1:0-14840 GCA_016648135.1 Agrypnia vestita
AAATAAATTTATCCGGCGATTATTCACGATAATTTTTTAAAAATCAATCACCTCGCCGCAAAATAAATTCACCTAAACGAAACTGTTTTCATTTTGGTTGTATGTATGTATGTGTCGAGGAAACAATTTGCAATATTAATTACGTAATATCTTCTATTGTTTTCTAAGGCCGGCGTCACACTAGATGTATCTTTCGTCGCATCTTTAACGCCGCGGAACGCCGCTACTACGCGGATCATCAATCGTTCCGCCGCCGCCGACGGAGCACTTGTTTCGTCTGTCCGGTTCCCCGCCCGCGGAACTTATGTCAACGTAAAATCGGTAACGTCGCGTCTCGCATTTTTGATTGCAACGCGCCACGTTTGACAGATTGTCCGCACGTGTATTTGTTCTCCACGTTTTCATTTTGGTTGAATTTCTTCGAGGAAACAATCGGCAATATTAATTACGTAATATCTCCTATTGTTTTCTAAGGCCGGCGTCACACTAGGTGTATCTTCCGTGGCGTCTTTGACGCCGCGGAATGCCGCTACTACGTGGATCATCAATCGTTCCGCCGCCGCCAGCGGAACTTACGTCAACCTAAAATCGGTGACGTCGCGTCTCGTGTTTTTGATTGCAACGCGTCACATTTGACAGATTGTCCGCATGGTGTTTGTTCTCCGCGCGGTTCGCCGCGGAATATAGTAGGTATGTTACGGCTAAATTCGGTTGCGGATTTGACGCGACGGAAGTGTGGCGCCGACCTTAATGAGTTACAAAAAACGGATCTGATTTAATTTAGCAATAAAAAATACCACGAATTTACTTCGCGCCCGGGAAAATATTAAGGTAGTCTGAAATCAAACGTAATTAAAATAAAGAAAATCGTAATTAATCATAAATAAGAGGGCGTTGCTCAAAGCGGTATGTTGAATGTACACCTAAATTATTTGGAAATCATCAAAAGGGATAAATTTTTAAAATGAAGTGAAATAGAATACTATTTAGAAATGGTTATTTTTTACAAATGTGCAATCTTTACCAAGCCAGGGAAAGTAGATACAGGTAGCTTTTTGTATTTTTTTTTCGTATTCGTGAGGTTTTTGATTTATATTTTAATTTTTTGACAGTGATATTTTTTTTTTATAGTTTTGGTGGTTTTTATTGTTTTCTGACCTTCAGGTACTATGTATTTACATAGGTAATACTTCACAAATGTACCTATACCTACTTCATTTTTTTAAATAAATAAATTATATAAACGAAAATTTAATTAAAACACAAAATTAGAAAGTGTAAATAATTTATGAAAATATTGAAATCACTGTTAATATGTTTTCACGCCTAATAAGTTTTTATTTGCTGGTCCCTTGAAAAACGTATTAAGAGAGTTTCACTGTACAGTAAAAGCTCTTTAATACGAAATTCAGGGGACCGAAATTCAACAAAAAAATTCGAATTTCGAATTAGGGAAGTAGAATTAGTAGGAAGTTTTTAAACAATCAACACACTTTCTAAACATTTCCAAGTGTACAAAACAAATGCATTTTTTAACATGTATTTTTAAACACATTTATTTGGCCAATATTGCATTCATTTTTGTCAGTTGTTTCAATAAAATTAAAATAATTTACTTTGATATGTGATCTTGAGATATCAATTCAATTTTAAAACAGAAAAAATGAAAACAGCAAATATTGTACATCACTTCACTGCGCTTTTCAATTTTGGAGCGATTTTTTAGAATTGTTGAAACAGTCGAATTGGCGATACCATATTTTACGCAATCTTGCCCTTATTTCTCAATTTTTCTGTCCACGTCTTTAATCAAATCCATTTTCATAGAAATAGTTAAATTTTTGTACGCGCTGCGAACTGACGCCATTTTAATATGAAACGAACACTAGTCAAAATAAAATGCGAAAATAACTCAAATCTAACACGTGAACGTAATAAAATGTCTAATATTCTTCACACTTATCAAATAACAAAAAATATATTAAAATCGTAAATGAAGAGACTAAAATATCAAAAGTTTTCACGGAAATCACAGATAAAAGCACAAAAAAAAGTCAATGACATAATGTTTTCACGCGATATATTTTCAATATTAATAAAACACAAAGATGTAACAATTTAAAACTCCAAAACTGGCGACAAAACTTCAACTAATCTCGTCTTTTGGCGGGATATCATAAAACAGCAGTCATAAGGGTACGCGCGCACTAGCGTTTTTTCGCCGCGCGGCGAAAAAACTTGCGACATTTTGACGCGCGGCGAAAACAGCAGGCACGCACACTACGGCGTAATGCCGCTGATCATTTACGGGCAGTTCTTTAAAATATTTGGTGAACTTAACGAAAAATTCTTCCAATATTATCGAATGAATAAAGAATGTAAGAATAATGAACCTTCTATCACATATAAAAATACTCCATTCAGAAATGTTTAATGTTTCTATCACTATATTCTTTTGAGGTGATATCATACAATGGTGGTCTTCTTTCAACTTTCGTAATTAGCATTTCAATATTAAAATCTTCATCTAGATCAGCAGAATTATTGCTTGTAGCCCATTGTTCTTTCACATAAAATATATGGTACAGCGAAACAGCGCGTAGCGCGCGCGGTCATGACTTTAAAAAGATGCTTTTTTTTGCCGCTGATCGCCGCGCCGCAAGAGAGTTGTAACATTTCACCGATTTTTCGCCGCTGCGTTATTTTGCCGCTAAGTGCGCGCACTACGATTCAAAAGCCTTTGTTATAGTAGCTGGCAAACATCTTGAAATTTTGCGGCGTAGTGGGGGGACGTTTGCGCATCTACCTTTCTACCAACGAGACCCAAATTTCGTCTTCTGCGCATTCCCCCACTTCGCCAAAGAATTTCATGAAGTTTGCCGGCAACTGTACAACACTGCGGTGCGACATTATGCCGCAGCGTTTTTTCGCCGCGCAGCGAAAAAACGCTAGTGCGCGCGTACCCTTAAACAGCCTTACCCTGTGCGCACGGCCACGGCCAGTTGGGGATGTTTTATGACTTTTATTACTGTCATATAGATGATCAAAAGCCTGTGAGCGGTCATTTCCGTCAGCGCAGGTATAAAAACACTAGCAAATGGTGAGAAAATGTTAACATTTACACAAATGACTTTTGTGTCAAATTTCATAATTTTGTCTGAAATTTTTTTCGTATTTGGAATTAGCCATTTTTTCGAATTATAGGAAGCATTTTGTATGAAAATTCAATTGAGGGGGATAAAATATCATTAAATTTTTCGAATTATACCGAATTTCGAATTATAGTTGTTTGTATTAACGAGCTTTTACTGTATTTATAAATTTGGGTAGGAAATATAATATTAAATCAGAAATAAATGTAATACATAAAACATATTAGCCAGGAGTTTAACTTCCACTTTCAATGGAATCAAAACCCATAGTCCTGTATTTGTAATCTCCGCTTCTGGTTAGGTTCAGAATAATACAACAGTGGGCACTCACAGGAGCGGGTGGTGGTGAGTTATCATCAGCGCGCCTCCAGCTGCCGCCGCCGCCGCCGCCACCGCCTGGTGGACGGTCATCTCGCCTGTCTCGGGGGCCGTCACGGTCGTCGCGTCGATCATCACGACGGAACCTGTCTCGATCGGGGAAGCGATCTCGGTCATCGCGCCTGCAAACACAAGAGAATTGAGCAAATTAAAACTTTGATAGCTATATACCCACAAATTAA
Organism: Agrypnia vestita; assembly: GCA_016648135.1. Classification (NCBI taxonomy): domain Eukaryota; kingdom Metazoa; phylum Arthropoda; class Insecta; order Trichoptera; family Phryganeidae; genus Agrypnia; species Agrypnia vestita. Next base: position 3,713 of record JADDOH010010606.1, read on the forward strand.
AACCATTGTCATCCAAATGGGGGTGTTTCATTTTGGCATGAGGGATGTTATAATACACCCCTAAAATAATTGTTCTGTGGTTCCTCAGATTCCCTTTGAAATGTAAGAATATTTGAAACCTCACATTCCAATTTAATAAATCAACACACAAAGTTTCTTATTCCAGCAGGATCTGTAATTTACGCGAATTCTATTTAAATCAAAAATCAATGAAGATAATGTAAAATAGCGTGTACAAATATATTTTAACGAATATATTAAGAATTACCTTTCTGGTCCATCTCTATCCCTGCGCCAAGTGTCTTTATCTCTGTCTAGCCTCTCCCTCTCTGGCCTTTCTCTATCCAGTCGGTCTCTCTCTGTTCGTTCTCTGTCTGGACGTTCCCTCTCTGGTCTCTCTCTCTCCGGCCTATCCTTGTCATCCTTTAGATCTTCCTTCTCAGGCTTGTCGCGGACATCTCGGTCCTCGGGTGCAGCGCGCACTCGAGCTGCTTGAGGTAGAAAATAACACATTCATATAAATCTCATGCTAAACAAATTTACGTGACAAATGTACAAATTCATTTTCTGTCATTTATTTACACTTTTTAGATGGTGCATATAAAAGGTTTTATTCTCAAACTAAAAAGATTTTAGTCACAATAATATCACTATTATAGCTAAAGACACTTTCTAATTTCCACAAACAATTATGAATAAAATGAAAATTATTTAGAGATGCAATTACAGAAACAATGATTTGGGTAAGCTCTGAATGCATGCTGCTAGCATCAGCTTGACAGATGATAGTTTAAAAATATTAAATAAAAAGACAGCTAAATAACAAAAAATTAAAAACGATTTATGATCTATGTCTGGGCACCCGATGGCAATATACTAACATGGTCTCCATGGCTCAGCCTTCTTATCTGATGCGGGGGCTGCCGCAAGGGGTGCGTCTCCTCTCCTCCAAGATGACCCCTCATCGTCCCTACCGGCTCCCTTCTCCGGGTCACGGTCTCTCTCGCGCTCTTTCTCAGGCGCCGCACGCTCATTGCCTCGGCGCCAGGCGGCATCACGCTCAGCCGCACGTTTTCGCTCTACTTCTTCCTCACGTTCACGCTGGCGGGCCGCCGTACGATCTGCCATCGCGATGTGTTCTCTGTAAACCGACACATTATTCATAAATTAATTATGTTTACAGAATTAAACTGTGAGCTTGTCGGCAGAACACACTTATGTTCAGATATTGTGGTTGTCATTTACAAGTAACTTCATTTGCACTGTAATAATTTTTTTTGGATATATATCAAAAATGAAAATCAAGCCATAAATATCGTGATATATATCACGATTTATGAAGATGATTTTCATTTTTGATATATATCCAAAAAAAAAAAAAATTACAGTGAAACTATATGAAACAATGTCCCCAGTAAAGTGTAGAGTCAGGTTGACAGTGATCTGTCCGAGCCCTTTGAAGTGCTCTACGGGGTGAGACAAGGAGATGGATTGGCCTGCCTCTTATTCAACATAGCTTTAGAAAAAGTTATTCGTGACTCAGGAATTGAGATAAGAGCAACGATATTTGACAACTCTGTGCAACTACTAGCTTACGCTGATGGTATCGACATAATTGCGAAAACTCCAGATGCTTTATGTAATGCCTTCATAAATCTTGAAAGTTCTGCCAAAAACATGGGTCTCATAGTAAACCAGCAGAAGACCAAATACATGGCCGTAGGATGCACCCAACAAATCCCAACTCTCTCGTGTGGAAGTCAAAATTTTGAAACGGTACCAAGATTTACATACCTAGGATCCCTGATAACAAGCAACAATAATACTACAGAGGAGATCCAGAAGCGCATAGTGAGCGCAAATCGCTGTTTTTTCCGCCTACAAAAGCAGATAAAATCCAGACTGCTGTCCAGAAACACCAAGATATTAGTGTACAAAACATTTATTAGGCCAGTGATCACGTACGCAGCTGAGACGTAACTAAGAGGAATGAGCGAGCACTGGACGTTTTTGAAAGGAAAATTTTGAGGCGTATCTTCGGACCGGTTCTAGAAAATGGACTTTGGCGCAGACGTTACAACAATGAGCTCTAACTCTATTTAAGGAGCCAAACGTCACAAAATTTATAAAACTGGGAAGACTTCGGTGGCTGGGTAATGTGGAGAATGTCCGAGCAGCATCAAGCAAAGTCCCTGCTGAACTCAAGGCCAATAGGGCGAAGGAGCTTAGGAAGGCCAAAATTAAGATGGAGTGACAAGGTCCTCAAAGATATCTCTGCCTTAGAGCTTTGAAACTGGAGAGAGCTGGCACTAGACCGAGATGGGTGGAGGAAAATTATTGAGGAGGCCAAGACCCACCAAGGGTTGTAGTGCCAAGAATGATGATGATGATATTATGATATACATATATCCACAGATATATATCTTCGAACACTGACTAAAATCATGTTAATTTTAATTTTATGGGACCGAAAAATTTATATTACAATGCCACATAACCCCATTAATTGGAAATTCAAGGTACTGGAAAAAATACCAAAATAATTTATTCTGTTATCCTTCTTTTAACTATTCTTTATAAGAATCTTGGTCCTACAGCATTTGGATATATGTTGGGTATAAAAGCAAAGATAGCAATATCCAAAAAAATCAAAAAAATATTTTAAATGCAGTCACCGAGGATTACTAATTTAAAATATATTGAATTCTAAATTTTATGTATCTATCCCTTTTTTAGGCTACGTTTCCTATAAAATCTCAAATTCAGTACATTATAACTTAGTAATCCTCCATGGTTATTGAATTTTTTTTGGATATTGCTGCCTTTGCTTTTATACCCCACATATATTTATTTTATTTTAATGACATTCCTCTAGTCTGGAGAAATTGTCAGCCACCAAGAAAAATATTAAAAACAGAATATGTACTAACTTCTTGGCCTGCTCTTGTGACTCCCTCAGGGCTCGCTCCTTTTCTTTCTGCTCTCGCTCCTTCTCTTCCTGCAGCCTCCTCTCCTCCTCTTCCTTGGCACGGCGCGCCTCTTCAGTCTTGCGGATGATGGCTGCTTCCTTTTCACGGTGCCACTGTTGAGGGAAAAATATTTTAAATACTGAGCGTGATAATATTTTTTATGACTTGGATGCGAAATATAAAACTATTATGAAAATAAAAACATAAATAACACACGGTGTTAAACTTATATTTATACAGGGTGTACCAGAGCTAGCAGTAGAAACTTGGCCGGTAGATTCCTGGCTATTTTGTGAGTCTAAAATGTTCAAGCAATTATGACCTAATATCAATAGCTATGGAGATATGAAATATCAAAGTTTCCATTTTTTTTCAATATTTCTGACTTATTTTTTGCAAAAAGTTGAATTATCATTACAGTAACTTATATTGATTATGAAAAATTCATTTGCTTCAATACAACTTAAATAAAATTATAAAAAATCTTGTAAAAAATAACTATTTTCAATTTTTGCAAGGTTATTATCATTTTATTCAATTTGTATTAAAGCAAATGAATTTTTCATAATCGACATAAGTTACTGTAATGATAGTTCAACTTTTTGCAAAAAATAATACAGTGAAACTCTCTTAATACGTTTTTCAAGGGACCAGCAAATAAAAACATATTAGGTGTGAAAACATATTAACAGTGATTCAATATTTTTTTCATATATTATTTACACTTTCTAATTTTGTATTTTAATTGAATTTCCGTTTACGATACGACAATTAAGGATATTTTATTTTTAAAAAATAAGCAGGAAAATATACAGGGTTATTTGTAAAACATTAATAACCTCGCAGAACTATATTCCTGCCTTGATTATGAGTCGAAAATGTTCAAGCTATTATGACCTAATATCAATAGTTAAGGAGATATGCGACATCAAAGTTTGCATTTTTTTTTCAATATTTTTGACTTGTTTTTTGTAAAACATTGGAATATCATTACAGTAACTTATATTGAATATGAAAAATTCATTCCCTTTAATACATGTCAAATAAAAAAATAAAAACCTTCCCCTGGAATGTTTTCCAATTGGAATTTTTTCAGGGTTTTTATCGTTTTATTTAACTTGTATTGAAACTAATGAATTTTTCGTAATCGATATGAGATACTGTAATGATAGTCCAACGTTTTACAAAAAATAAGTCAGAAATATTGAAAAAAAATGCAAACTTTGATGTCGTGTATCTCCTTAACTATTGATATTAGGTCATAATAGCTTGAACATTTTTGACTCATAATCAAGGCAGGAATATAGCCCTGCGAGGTTATTAATGTTTTACAAATAACCCTGTATACATTTGTAAAATATTACCTATGTGAATAGTACCTGAGGGTCAGAAAACAATTAAAACCACCAAAACAAAAAAAATTTAGTACTGTCAAAAAATATTTTATTAATAACCATACTAAAGGGAACCATGATATAACTTATGTAGGTATGTCACTATCTCTGTGCAAACCTTAATTTTAAAAGAAATTTATTTAAGTTATCTAAATTTTAACTCATTAAGGCCGGCGCCTCTGGAGAGCTTGTCTGGATGACGCGTTTTACGCGCGAGTCCATTCGTGCGTTTCAATTTTTGCGTCCAGATACCGCGTATTACGCGCGAGACCACTCGCGCGTTTCAATTTATATTGCATCCAGATATGCAAATTATTGTTTTATTTCAGTAGATGTTGGCGCATATGGCAAAATCAATGACTCCACAATTATTAAAAACTCTGTTTTATATTAAAAACACTTGTCTAAAAACGTTTTACGCGCGAGTGAGCAAACGCGCGTCAGTATCTGGACGGGATGTATGTAGCACCAGTATCTCGAGAACGCGCGAGTGTCTACAAGCAAGTGCACTCGCGCGTAAAACGTGTCTGGACAGGCTCTTAGCAGTCACATAGTACCTATATTCCGCGGCGGACCGCGCGGAGAACAAACACACGTGCGGATAATCTGTCAAATGTGGCGCGTTGCAATTAAAAACACGAGACGTGACGTCACGTCACCGATTTTACGTTGACGTAAGTTCCGCGAGCGGGGAAACGAACAGACGCCGACGGAACGATCGATGATCCGCGTAGTAGCGGCATTCCGCGGCGTCAAAGACGCGACGGAAGATACACCTAGTGTGACACCGGCCTTAGAAAACGATAAGAGATATTACGTTATTAATATTCCCGATTGTTTCCTCGAAAAAATACATCCAAAATGAAAACAGTTTCGTTTAGGCGACTATATAAAAAATTATCGTAAATAATCGCCGGATAAATTTATTCATTAAATATTATTTTATTAGTCTATTCAAATACTACAGGGTTTTTTCAGCGGCTAGAACATTTGTGACGCTGCCAAAACCACTTAATTTTTATTGTGCCCATTTTTCATTTTTAGGAATGTTGAACAAAATTTCGTCTTCCGAAAAACGTATTATGAAGTTTTTTTTGTATGAATAAATTGAGTTCGGCTATAAATATTTTCACTATTTAGGCGAGAAACGAAAATAAGCGCGAAACGTATTAAGCCTAAAAAAAATATGGGATTTGTATGGGACTTTTTCGGGACCGCAGAATTTAAACTTATTTAGCGGGAAAACTTATTAAAAGTGAATTTATTAAGCGAGTTTCACTGTATTGAAAAAAAATGCAAACTTTGATATTGCATATCTCCATAACTATTGATGTTAGGCCATGGTTGCTTGAACATTTTAGACTCATAACATAGCCAGGAATCTACCTGCCAAGTTTCTGCTGCTAGGTCTGGTACACCCTGTATATCTGAGATAAATGTCCAATTGTAAGACAATTGGGGTTGTGAAAAACAAAATTATTTTCGGAAATTTGTATGTGACTACCAAATTAAACAAGATGTGAACTCACGGTGGCACTGCGTTCCTCCTTGCGTTCGCGAGCCCTTTCTGCCAGTCGCTTGGCCCGCTCCGTTTTCATGAGTTCTGCGTGCTGCTGCACCTTAGCCAGATGTTCCGCACGGCGTTCCGTAGTCAAACGTTTCAGGAATTCCTCGCGGTGCACCGACATGCGCTTGAGGCGGGCGGCCGTGGCCAGATCCAGCTCGCGGGACTCTGTAGAAATTGTTATAAAATTATTCAAAATTTTAATAAATATAAATGTTCTCACATACCTAAAGTTAATTTAGTATCTACAGGTACTTACGTAAGCAAAAGACATTTAGTGCTACAAATTTGTATTTTGTAAATTTGGTTTCATAGTAAGCTAAACCCTAAACAGCAAGTTTTAGGGGTGATTTTTTTGTTCTACTTTCTGTCTCACCAGGTATTTCAAAATGAAACCAACCTTTAAGTTGCTTGATCCTTTCTTCTTCCTGCTGTTCCCAGAAGGCCTTGTCTTGCACCCTCTTCTCTTCCAACATCTTCTGCAGCAGCGGGATCTCCTCGATGCGTTTGGCTCGCTCAAAGTAATCAACCTGGACAATATAATTATGATTTTACCTCATCATTAGAAAAATACAAACCACGTAAATTTGTAACGATCACAAATCTTTCAAGTGATTACTTTGTGTACAAATAATAATTTTTTTGATTGTGAATAATAGAAAAAATATAAAATATTAACCCTCTTTTCTTGAGACTTGAGCCTGGCGGTAAGTTCGCGGCGTTCCTTCATTAATTCTTCAGCTTCTTTTTGGGCGATGGTGTCAGCGTCAATCTTCTTGATATCCTGGAAAAGAAGCAATTATGTGAATTATTCCAATATCAGTGAAACTAAAGTAGGAAAAACATATTTTATCTGTCACCAATACCTCTGTTAAGAGAAAAAGTGACCTAAAATACCTAATCTTCAATATAAATCTAAAAAATACCTTTATACTTTTTAGTAAAAATGAAGTTGCAAATTAAACATAAAATTAAAATAACAAGTATACAAAATAAAAGACTAGAGAAAAGTTCAAATAACTAACAGATTGATTCCTTTTACTAATTAAGATAACATGGCACAAAAGATCCCTCGTCTGAAATGAAGAATGATTTTGTTTAAAAATAAAACATATGATAGCGAAGTAACTACAATTTTAAATTCACCTTATTATACAGTAAAACCACTTTTCACAGAAATTCAAGGGACCCAAAAAAAATTTGATTTATGTTAGGAACCCCGTTAATACGAAATTCAAGGTACAAAAAGAAATTTAATCGCGATACGATCGCAAAATTTGCCAAAAGTCGTAAATTCACAAAAAGGTCAATAATTTAGTGAAAAACATCTACATTTTTCAATAAATCATTTCGAAAACTTAATATTTATTATACTAATATGAAGACCACAACATTTCTATTACTAAAAAGTCAATAATTTAGTGGAAAACATCTACATTTTTTTCAATAAATCATTGCGAAAACGTAATATTTATTATGCTAATACGAAAACCACGACTATTCTATTACTAAAGTACCATATATTGATATATTTGTTATTCTCATTTGCGAAAAAAATCGAAATATTTTTTTCAATTTCGTCAGATTTCAAAAAATTTCGAATTATGTGCACATAAAGAGATGAATTGATTTGTGTTCGAGTTAACGAGGTTTCACTGCATAAACAAATCAAGTTTATTGTCTTACAAACAAACATTTGAAAAACCAAAATAAAAAAACAAAATAGAAATTTTAAAGAGATCTGCTGGCCTTGCATAGATGAGAATCGCACAAGGCAGAAAAAAGAGGAATGCAAAATGACTAACGATGAACAAATAAAATAAAAAATGTACTTTATCAACTTTTCAGATATTTTTAACAAGAATTAGTTATAAAAAAAATGTGTAGATTTCGAGCAAGGACAAGTTATTATTTTATAACTCGGCAATTCCTTAAAATTCGTTTACCAAAAATTGTAACTGCATTTGTAATACTTTTTTATTGAAAATGTTAATTAGGACACTTTTTAATGTACCAAAATAGAACCTTTTTTTTAAGATGACATTACAACTAAAGCATAATTCTTTGTAGAAAAGGTGCAACAGCAATAAACGTACCTCCTCGTCCAATTTCTTGAGCACCTTCTGTCCGTGCGCGGTGAGGCTAATGGCAGCCATCTTCTCCTTGAGATGGCGGTCCTTGATGAGCTGAATCTCACTCTGCTGGCGCCTCTTCTCTCTCTCCTCCCGTTCCACTTCCAGGCGGGCCTGCTCCACCAGCTGTTGCTGGCGCGCAATCTCTTCCTGCCGTCTATGAAAATACATTTGGTCACCAAAAATGTTATCGTACATAAAAAGATAGATAGGTACAAGTAGAATATTAAAAACAAGCAAAAGTGATTGAAATGGATGGAAAACGTGAACTATGTTATCTCTACTTTTATATTTTACTACTCAAGTTTTGAGAGTATCAGAATCTCTCATCAGCAGGTGAAGTATTAAACTGACTACATTCAAATATGGATATATTTTTACATGGATTAGGTAGAAATATGAAATGGGGAAAAACTTTTTATGAAACTTTTTTAAGGCCGCGGTGCAGAATATACATACAGTAAAAGCTCGTTAATACAAACAACTATAATTCGAAATTCAGTATAATTCGAAAAATTTAATGATATTTTATCCCCCTCAAATGAATTTTCATACAAAATGCTTCCTATAATTCGAAAAAATGGCTAATTCCAAATACGAAAAAATTTTAGACAAAATTATGAAATTTGACACAAAAGTCATTTGTGTAAATGTTAACATTTTCTCACCATTTGCTAGTGTTTTTATACCTGCGCTGACGGAAATGACCGCTCACAGGCCTTTGATCATCTATATGACAGTAATAAAAGTCATAAAACATCCCCAACTGGCCGGTGGCCGCGAGCACAGGGTAAGGCTGTTTAAGGGTACGCGCGCACTAGCGTTTTTTCGCCGCGCTGCGAAATGTCGCACTGCAGTATTGTAACAAAGGCTTTTGAATCGTAGTGCGCGCACTTAGCGGCAAAATAACGCAGCGGCAAAAAATCGGTGAAATGTTACAACTCTCTTGCGGCGCGGCGGTCAGCGGCAAAAAAACGCATCTTTTTAAAGTCATAACCGCGCGCGCTACGCGCTGTTTCGCTGTACCATATATTTTATGTGAAAGAACAATGGGCTACAAGCAATACTGCTGATCTAGATGAAGATTTTAATATTGAAATGCTAATTACGAAAGTTGAAAGAAGACCACCATTGTATGATATCACTTCAAAAGAATATAGTGATAGAAACATTAAACATTTCTGAATGGAGTATTTTTATATGTGATAGAAGGTCCAACTAGTTTTAAAAGTTCATAAAAACATTCTTTATTCATTCGATAATATTGGAAGAATTTTTCGTTAAGTTCACCAAATATTTTAAAGAACTGCCCGTAAATGATCAGCGGCATTATGCCGTAGTGTGCGTGCCTGCTGTTTTCGCCGCGCGTCAAAATGTCGCAAGTTTTTTCGCCGCGCGGCGAAAAAACGCTAGTGCGCGCGTACCCTTATGACTGCTGTTTTATGATATCCCGCCAAAAGACGAGATTAGTTGAAGTTTTGTCGCCAGTTTTGGAGTTTTAAATTGTTACATCTTTGTGTTTTATTAAGATTGAAAATATATCGCGTGAAAACATTATGTCATTGACTTTTTTTTTTGTGCTTTTACCTGTGATTTCCGTGTTAACTTTCGATATTTTAGTCTCTTCATTTACAATTTTAATATATTTTTTGTTATTTGATAAGTGTGAAGAATATTAGACATTTTATTACGTTCACATGTTAGATTTTAGTTATTTTCGCATTTTATTTTGACTAGTGTTTCGTTTCAAATTAAAATGGCGTCAGTTCGCAGCGCGTACAAAACTTTAACTATTTCTATGAAAATGGATTTGATTAAAGACGTGGACAGAAAAATTGAGAAATAAGGGCAAGATTGCGTAAAATATGGCATCGCCAATTCGACTGTTTCAACAATTCTAAAAAATCACGCCAAAATTGAAAAGCGCAGTGAAGTGATGTACAATATTTGCTGTTTTCATTTTTTCTGTTTTAAAATTGAATTGATGTCTCAAGATCACATATCAAAGTAAATTATTTTAATTTTATTGAAACAACTGACAAAAATGAAAGCAATATTGGCCAAATAAATGTGTTTAAAAATACATGTTAAAAAATGCATTTGTTTGTACACTTTGAATGTTTAGAAAGTGCGTTGATGGTTTAAAAACTTCCTACTAATTCTACTTCCCCAATTCGAAATTCGAATTTTTTTGTTGAATTTCGGTCCCCTGAATTTCGTATTAAAGAGCTTTTACTGTATTAGGAAAAAAATTGTTACTTATGGGAACTCGTATTAACAAACTTTTATTTTTCGGTCCCTTGGATTTTGCAATAACTAGGTTTTACTGAATAGTGAAACCCCGAGTTACCACACCTGTGACTTACATTAGTTACTGTTACAGTAATAGATCCATCCACGAGATATTTTGAAAAAATAAACATTTCAGATTGTTTTTTGTACTCTACATATATTTTACACTTTTATAGTTATTTCAGAGTAAATATTGTCAAGTGATTCTTATCTTATAAAATAATATGAAAATAATGTACACAAAAAAAATTATTTTGCAGTTTCACATGAAGTTACACACTAGTAATTTAAAAATTTAGCTTACGTAAAATCAGTTAAGCAAAAGTTTACAGAATGCAACACTTATTGCAACATAGGGTGTTACCATACTTCACAAATATACATATAATTTAATGCATTTTCACTTTTCATCAGAAATAAGCAGTAAAATATATGAATATAAAGTAGGTACATGTATAATAATGACGAAACAAATAAATAAAAAATTAAATGAATTGAGTTCAACGCACCTGGCCTCTTCCTCTTCCCTAACAGTGTTCAGCCTCTCAATGTACTCCTTGCGGTCTTCGATGATTTTGTGTCGCTGCAGCACACGCTGGTGCTCGCGCACCTTGTTCTCGTGGTAGTGCTGCACAGCCTGCTGGCGGGCGCGCTCGCGGTCAGCACGCTTGCGACGCGGACCCACTAGTGCTGCAGCGCGACCCAAAGCGCCGGCAGCGCGAATTAACTGCCCGCGCACCTGCTCCGAAGGCATCTCCTGGAGGAAGGGCCCCTCCG
>JADDOH010010608.1:0-19731 GCA_016648135.1 Agrypnia vestita
AAAGCAGCACCTAATCAGTCCGACCTCCACCTCCGCGGGTAAAGGTCGTTCTCCTGATGACGTTGGATAAGTATCCAACGAAACGTCGAGATTCGCTTCTCGGTAATACATACGGTGTGTATAAAATATCCGAAATTACAGTAAAATACGTCTAACGACCGTAATAACAACCTTAACTCTTTAATACTCCAGTACTATTAGTATTCGTTGCTAACATATCTCGAGTTATTCGAATGATTTTAATAATCGAGTTATTCGAGTTAAGATATCTCGGAGTCGCGCATCGCTAGCTTGGATTTGTTTGACAAACCGAATTTAGGAAATGCAAACCTATGAGATTTTTCTAAAATTTCAAGATTTATGTAACAGATTAGACCCAAAACGTTATGAAACATCATCTGCTCAAAAACATCCTCCACTTGCCATCACACTAATGCTTCCTGACAACTTGCTTACCTATTGCACCGGATATCGTATTCAACTGCGGGTCTCGTGCAATGCGCCACATATTGTGTATTTTTCGTTCCCAGTTTTATCAGCGTCAATGTGACAATATAATTCCCGGAATTTACTTTTGTAAAATATACGCGTGGAATAAAATGTACACAACTGGCTCCGGGCGCCTCCAAACTGCACCACTTGGTCCATTTTTTACTCATGGTACTGTGGTGGCCCGAGACACATACACACATACACCCTTGTAATGAGTTACCACAGATGCTGACATCGAGTACGGCAGGCCGCTACCCTCGATACAGAGGTCGAGCGCTTTTCACTGAAAGCGCTGAGCGTAATCGAAAGTAGGATAATATAACGGGAGCGACGGCCGCGAACAAGAGAAATGCTACGAACAGCTATCGCAATCCCAAACAGCGGACGCTGCAGATCGAAACCACAACACGCAATGCACCGCGGTTCCTTTGTCCACGACCAACTATATAAACGGTAATCTCCAGAGCAGATTATCTCACTTCCCCAGTGAACGGCTCGTATAGCGGAAGCCCTCGCCGTCATACCTTCGAACGTCACGCTTTCACTTGTAACCCTTGTACCTACTGTAGTCTTTATAACTTGCGCTTTTGCAATTCAATAAATTCTGTAAAACCATCGTGACTTTACATCATCAACACACCTTCAACTCATCCTAAACCGGAGGGCTCATCCACCTCCAAAGTACTATAATACTTTTGTATTATTATAATGTAATAGACTTCAACGTTTAATTGTATTATGGATAGGGACTGAAAAATATAAATCGCATCTTAATAATACTAATGGCGATGCCCTTCATTAGCTGAAACTAGTAGGTGACGAAAATAAATTTTGGTCAAAATTGAACCCATTAATTATAACGAATCGATCCATCAAGAAATTTCGGAGAGTTTTAAATTTAAAATACATGCACACTGTGCGCAATGTACATAGCCGATAGCATGCGTCGAGTACTTTGTTGCATTACTGTATAGCGTGAAGTGATCACAAACTTTTCTCTTTCACACTATTGAAGTGTATCGCTATACTGCGCATCCTCAAAGTGCCATGACCAAAAATAGACCAGTAGTGCTTCTAAAGATTTGTGGGGGTAATGTCCGCATTGCGTCAGCAGTCTTACCAGCACGGGAATTGCATCCGCCCTAGCTGGGAGCGTTGAGCAGAGGGCATTGCACTTCTCAATTTCTGTTGTCCGATTTGTCTGGATTTGCTGACCTCAGTACTTCCAGCCGTGAACGGTGAATCATCGGTGGATAATCAGTGGATGAACAGTGATAAGATTTTCTGACTGGAAGGGGTACCCAATGAGTCAGCGGGCTATATAAATGGTACCCTTTGATATTGCGTCAGTCATTTCCTTACTCTATTTCTGATTCCTTACTTGTACACTTTTACTGGCTCCCGGAGCTTAACTCTGAAAGAAATAAACATCAACGATACAACCAAGAAATCTTTCATTCCACAGCCTACAAAGCTTCCCTAAACATTGACTTGGACAGCGTTCCCATTTCTGGAAGCAGCTATGGAAAATTTTCTTATATTCTGTTGAAAATAATCGTAAAATTCTCGTTCCTTCAGTGCAACTTTTCATTTTGAAAAAAAAAACAGAGATCACAGGGCGGATCAATAGGCAAGATGATCTAATTAAGTAATCATTTTTTGGCCAGAAAGTCTCTCGTGGTAAGCGACATGAAATTTACGCACGTGTTAGTGCATACTTGTCCCCAAATACAAATACTTGCGTGAATCTTATACAGTTACGTCACGGGCAACATGCGCGCCTGCATGTCGATTCCGGGAATTAAATTGTCACGCCTCGTATGTGTAATATCGGTGGAAATAAACATATCTTCGTACGTGTTAATCTATTTGTAAAAATATTAATAAATAATTTTGATGTCCATAATGTTATGATTTTAGTGTGTAAGTGTATTTCTAAAACTATGTATAAATATAATACCTGTAATATTACGCTATATTGCTAGGAATGCATTAAAACCATTTGTAATAATTTTATCGTAGTACCTACTTACCTACCATTTTTCTGTTAGCTTCATTGTGAATTATTAAATATTGTACATACGTAAATAGTTACCTACACATGAAATGTGCATAAAAATATAAAAGCGAAATATATAATCACACCGTTCTTTTAATTATCTCTTTATTGACCCCAACAATCAACTTTTGCAAAAGAATTTTAACCTTGAGATACTAGCGACAGTACTTGTTAACGCTAGTGTCACAGGGTTAATAATATATTTGATAATATAGTGAATTTTATGTATTTAAAGCCTATAATATGTAGCGGCAATGAAGAACGAGCGAGAAGGGAATGAGGGTGCACTGAAAGTTTTTAAAATAAACATTTTTGACTGGTTTTGATGCTACCACAGTGAACGCTGTACTTTGGATGATGAGGTAAGGTTTATTACAATAAGAAGAGAAGACTGTTTAGCCATGTGAAGAGGATGACGAACCCAATCACCGAACTTACACCAGAACACAACAAGACCAACAGGACGCTGGAGATTGGAAAGACCAAAGCTAAGGCGAAGTGACCATGTCTTCAATGACATGACTTCCTTAGAAGTCCAGGACCGGAGAGCAATGTTTCCTCTAATTATTCTATTATATTATACAGGGTTATTTAGAAAACATTAATAACCTCGCAGGACTATACTCCTGCCCTGATATCAATAGTTATGGAGTCATACAATATCAGAGATTGCGTTTTTTTCAATATTTCTGACTTTTTTTATTTCTATTTATTTCAATATAAGTTAAATAAAATGAAAACGCTAAAGTTTTTATTATTTTATTTGACTTGTTTTAAATGGAATGTATTTTTTATATTCGATATAAGTTACTGTAATGATAGTCCAACATTTTACAAATAATAAGTCAGAAATATTGAAAAAAAAATGCAAACTTAAATGTCGCGTATCTCCATAACTATTGATATTTGGCCATAGTCGCTTGAACATTTTCGATTCATAATCAAGGCAGGAATATAGTCAGTAAACCAATAAGCTAGGTAACACGTTTATAACGTTATTCGTTAGGTACTGGATTCATTAAAATTCATTATATAAAATAAAATAATTTTAATGTTTAATTGTTTTAATATATGTACAGAGCAAGTCCAACATATTTAACAGTAATGAATTGAAGTAATTGTAGTACTACAAAATTAAAATGACCTGCAAGAAGTGTTTCTTGAAAAGTGTACTACTAGAAAATTTTCAAAACCATTGGTGGAGGTTGTTTCAGTTTCCAAAGATTTCTTTATTCGGTCACAAAATTTTTCAAACCATGGGGGGGAGTTATATAATTTCGATTTCTTCATTTATCTTCATCGAATTCCCAAAAATTTCACATAAAAAATGTACTATTTGAAATATTTACTCGTACTTTCGATAAATTTGAAGTTTGCGTACTTTGTAGTGTTCGCTTTGAAATGAAGTGTACTATTTGAAGTACATATGTACAGTAGCCGGCAAACATCTTAAAATTTTACGGCGTAGTGGGGGGAAGTTTGCGCATGTACCATTCCACCAACGAGACCCAAATTTTGTCTTCTGCGCATTCCCCCACTACGCCAAAGAATTTCAAGAAATTTGCCGGCAACTGTACTTTCAATAACTTTGAAGTGTGTATAGTTTGCAGTGTACTTGTACAGTGCACTACACTTCAAAAGGTGTGAAGTGTACACTTCAATGTAATGTAGTACTACATTGTAGTAGTGAGTACAGAGCGGACCCATCACTAATACGTATGCCCTATTTTATGAATAATTTCTCATTTTTTTGTGCACAATTGTGAAAAATCGACCTAAAACTGCCTTTTAATGACTTCTTTTCAACAAAATGGCGATCCTAATGTTTTTTAACCTATTTTTTATATTCCGTCCCCAATTTACGCCTCAATGTAAACCGAACGACATTACGGACGAATGGTTTATGGACACATGACAACGGAATCATACTAAATGTAAAAAAACTCAGCATTTACATATCCGGTCCCCGCGAGCCACACCAAAAATTTTTCAAAATAATCTCATTGGACATTGCTACGAGTGCCTACATACCAACCATACAATCCGACAAACTGCAACTGTGAAAAAATATATTTATTTGGGTTTAATAGTTGGTAAACACTTTAATTGGAAACAAAATATTGATAATATTTGTAAAAAACTGAGATCAATGCTAAGTGCATTTCACATGCTAAGACTATGTAGCTCTCGGGGTACACTATACTCTCTTTACTTCGCGATGGTTGACTCGGTTATCAGTTATGGTCTCACCTATAAAACATACATTGATAAAATCAAACAGTTACACTTAAGATTTCTAAAACTTATAGTAGATAATAGAACTAAATGTAAGTAGGTACAAGGATGATTATAATAAATTATTCAAAGTATGCAAAATATTACCAATTGACCAAAAGGTAAAATATAATATAATACTAGAAGAAATGATAAATAATATTAATATACACACTGACACGCACCATAACTATGCAACCAGATCGACAGGACGAACAATGAGAATACCAATCACTGTGTATGGTGAAAGAAAAAGAGATTATATTGTGCCAAGAATCTTTAATAAGATGAGATGATGCAAGACAAAAAAACTCAATTGGCTTCACAAAAGTACAAGCTAAAAGAATATACATTAAAGCTATGTACCTAATCTTATATTAATTTATAATTACATATCATGTACCACTTGTAAAAATCATGCAATACTCGATAATGACCTACACTATAATCTTCATTATAAAATAAAAATTATTGTCAAATATTGAAGGCAACCATGCCGTAAAACTGATGTGCAATTTGGCATACGCATAATGTAAACAGTGCAAAAATCTCACTAATGGCCGCGCGCAATTTGACAGATCTCTCGACTGAATGCGTCATCTGGAATAGGTGAATATCTATGGTCATTGTGCACGTAGGTACTCGCCCGCTCCGTGGGGGGTGAAGACACCTCGTTAGACACTCGCGCAAGGAGCCCATTCGCGGCGATCGAGATAGGCGGCGCTCGGGCCGCTATCTCCGGCCGATATCTGGTCCGGCTAATGTGCCCAGATCTAGATAGGGGGCATTAGCTGATTGAGGGGGACCGAGGGCGGAGTGAAGAGGGAAGATTATTACGCGGGTGGGAGTGCCGAAAATCATTCAAGCATCTGATAAGATGCACAATGGGCGGCGGATACTGTGATCACAGATACAAGAAGATTTTAATTTATTAAAAAATTACGCTGTTCTGTTGTCGGCTCCGTCTTAAACTCTTTATTTTTTCCTGCTCCTTGTCTGTAGGTGGCGTGCAAGTGTAATATTTGTGTCGTTTCTTCATTCCTTTTCTTGTTTGATATTTATTTATTTATTTAACGCCCTTATGGGCTTTTACAAAATATAAAATAAAAATATTACATAAGACCGATACGCAGTAAAAAAGATTCAAGTACATTAACCATTTAGTTGAGACGTAAGAATATTGTTTCAATGTAGTTCTATACACAGTTATACTATCAGCAAAAATGTCAACCACCTCCGCATGTTCATTCCCTAATGAGTGCAGTCTGGGTAGGGGTTTGCTAATGCATTAGTTCTGACATTTGCTTTATAATAGAATAATGTACTGTGTCTTGATGACCTCGATGGTGCATATAAGTCGATCAACAATCTCAATCGTGTTATTTATGATCCTATACAGAAATATTAGGTCAGTCACGGCACGTCTCACAGACAAGTTTAATAGTTGCAAACAATTTATGATATATTCATAATTGATATCCTCCAAACGTACATTCAATTTGTAATTAATAAATCTTAAGACCTTTTTTTGGATTCGTTCAACTGCTGTTGAACGATTAACATATTGAAGCGACCAAATGATCGAGTTATATTCAACCTGAGGTCTGGCAAGAGAAGTGTAGACGACTTTATAAGTACGCAGGTCTGTAAAGTGTATCCTTAGTTATCCCAATATTTTGAGACCTTTATTAATTATCAAGTAATATGGTACATAGTAGGTAAGTAAGTACTGTCACGGGTCGTGGCTTATTATTAATAAATGATTAATTAATTATTCAATTAAACTTAACGCTATTCTTTAAATCACGCTGTTTCGTAATATATCACTCGTACACGGACACTTTATTATCGCTGGGTAACTTTATTCATTTTAACACTTTATTCATCATTTCGACGGCTCCTACGTATAATATCGTAACCCACAATTCGACGATTTTGAGTTCTTAGTGTATACACATGTGTATTTAATTATATCTTTAATTCCAAGAAAGAAAAATAAATATTTTGCAATAAATAACGTTTTATTATTATAAAAAAATTTTTTTTTTCGTTCTAGGAATTAAACATAATTAAAAACATATGAAATACACAACAAACTCAAAATCGTCGCGTTGTGGGTTACGATATTATACGTAGGAGCCGTCGATTTATAGAACATTCAATTCTCGCACGTATTTATCACACTTATTTATTTCGCCACTTAGGTAAGTACTCGCCCGATTATTTCGCTCGATAC
Source organism: Agrypnia vestita (assembly GCA_016648135.1). NCBI lineage: Eukaryota > Metazoa > Arthropoda > Insecta > Trichoptera > Phryganeidae > Agrypnia > Agrypnia vestita. Next base: position 7,062 of record JADDOH010010608.1, read on the forward strand.
CTGTCTCTTCGCAATTTCGCGACTGGACACACCTGGCCGTCGTCTCGCGACATACTTCGCACTGAACGATCTGTCAAAAGGCGACAAACGCTGGTAAATTCAAGAAGATTATTTTTCTTTCTAGTGTTTAGAAGGTTTCCATTGCTTTAGGCTGTTTTAATCGTGACATATCACAAGGGATTCGGACGATGCGTGTTATAGAATACTAGCTGTGCCCGCGCGGCTTTGCACGCGTAGATTTTTAGTACACTGTTTGGATCGTCTTCATAGGACTTTCGCGAATCTTCTAGAACATTCTCCTTCCAGAACTTTCAAGAAATTTGTCGAATGTACAGGAACCTTCTAGACACCACAACCGGCACATTCCGCCACTCAGTTTAGAACCTTATAGAACTTTCGGGAATTTTATAGAACCTTCTCCTTCCAGAACTTTCTAGAGCAGGTTTTTCCGGAACCTTCTAGACTCACCGACACAGTCGGCGGGCCTATTTTGAAACAATCTGAAGCATTTGCGGCCTTCCCATAACAAAACGATGTGCTAGAAAGCATATTTTCGTCACCCACTCCCACCCACGCACAGCCACCCCCACCTAACTCGCATATTTTCGATGTGACACCAAGGTCTATCCACCACCATAACCACTGGTTGGTGGTTGTGGAGAAAACTTGGCAGGTAGGGAAACACGGGTTTCTTTTTATATATATATATGTACTGATTATTACTACTTGCTACTGATGTTTTTTGTAGACCATTGAAAGGGGATCGGGGTGATGGTATAGATTTCTTTAAATAAGACATTCTTAATTACGGATCCGTTTTATTTATACAAAGTATTTCACATTTAGATTCTACCTCAAAACTTCACGAATTTCATGACTTAATCCAACAGTAGAGAGTTGTTACAAGTTACAATTCACAGAGAGAACCAATGCGATGTGTAACTCATTGCAGCGAGAAAGCGGGAGTGACTTTCTATTGGCGCGATACAGATACTTATTTAACATAAACAAATACTTGTTAAACTTAAATGCGTTGGAAACATGTAAAAAAAAAGTTAGCAGCAAATGTAGAGCTGTTTGCACCTGTAAACAGGATTAAAAAAGAGTCACAGAGATGAGGAGAGAGTGGTAAGGAAAATAAATGAGGGACTGTTGAAGTTAAGAGTAACAGAGTTCATAAAAGCATTAATTTTTGGATAGCTCTGTCAGAAGCTTCGACAAAACAATCGTCAAGCGTGCACAGGAAAATAAATGCGGCGAGAATGATATAACGAGATGATTAGCCAAAAGGAATACTCATCATCAAAACATCTCGAAATTGCACGAAGGCAACAACGTCTAGGACACACTCGTGAACACTGGAAAACTCGAGCGACCGCTGGAAGTTTGAAGAAAGTCTTCGAAACACCCAGAAAGCGGTGTCACCTATAAAAGGCCTGGCGCGTGCACGGCGGGAGCCACGGTATGACGATTGACGAATGCGATATTTGCAGTGTTTAAATTAGTAATGCAGTGTGACCAACGCGTCATTAATCGAGTGATAGATATCGGGTGAGTATCTACTGACAAGCGAGAATTGTGTACGAAAATTTGACGGAATTTTCTAAAAAGTGATAGAAACAGCGTTAATTACTGGTAATTAAGAAACAGTGTAATAATAAATGTTTGAAGTAGTTTAGAAACATTTAGAGTGTGTAAATTTAAGAACAGTGCTCCGATTAATTTGTGTCCAGTGACATTTTGATAAATTAATAAATAAATAAATAAATTGTTTTAGTGTTTTATTTGACTCCCACACTCACTTCCCGTGGCAATATGTCAGGACAGATGAGCGTTACATTTTGTCCATGTTTCCTGCCTTGCGGAAAAACGGCTTGATGGTAGGACAGCCGGTTGGATAGATATACAGGATATAACAGAGCTAGGCCATAATGCTTTACAGCTAGATTCCTACCTAAATTACGAGTCAAAAGTGTTCTAGAAGCAATGTCCTGTAGAGGTACCTGCGCCGTGTTCCTGCAGGCGGACTCAGCGATCACAGTTTGTTTACATTAACGTAAATAAAGACATTCAAGTTTCTTTCGGGCTACTACAATATTCCTAATATGACAGATATGTTTGCATTAAACACTAATGTGGGTCTTCGAGGACATCACCTGAAGTTGAACAAGTCTCGGTTTTCGTGTAACCCAAGAAAGCATGCATTAAGCAACAAAGTGGTCAATATGTGGAACAGTTTGCCTGAGGGCGTTGTGTCTGCAGCCAGTGTCAACCAATTTAAGGATAGGCTGGATATTCAAATGAGAGACAGTGATATGGGCCTATCAGCTTAAGCTGCGTGCCCATTATAAATAATAATAATAATAATAATATTAATAAAACAGCCCCGCCTGTAAACACAGGGAAACAAAGGATGTCGTTCTGGGGAGACGGGCGACACCAAGCCAGTCAGATCTCTACTATAACATCATAACAGAGTTTCTTTATTCCTTACTTTCTTTATATATTACTGATTTGTAGATCTTCACTTAATTTCTGGAAGAAATAAACCTCACCAACCGAACACCTTTTCATTCCACAAACTCAAAACCTTCCCTAAAGTTCTAATATCAATGGTTATAGAGGTTAGCAAATTTAAATTATGCTGCAATATCAGTTATTAAAAATCCATTCTTATATGATTTTATTGCAATGTATGTGAGTATTGCTTGTGGTTCGCTGTGCACGTTCTGCGGACTCGGCAGAGAGTGCCGAATATGCATCACCAACAATTCAATAATGGATTCAAATCATCTTACGCCGGCCGCACACTGTATGCATTTTCGTACGAAATTGAGTAGCATGTATACGTACGAATACGCAAGTACATTCCTGACCTTCGAAGTAGTACTGAACATCGCACACTGTACACGATTTAGTAGTGCGTGTACGCACGTATAGATACGATCCGGATTTGTTTGGAAATTTTTGTGATTTCGTACGATGGGTATTGAAAATTTTGTCAATTTGACACATGACCACAAATATTTGTGGGACCAAAGTGATTCAACTACGTGACCATCAGCGCATCATGGCGGAGAATCTCTAAAGAACTAAAAAAATAACTGTATGTTAAATAATTTGGTTTAATGAAGGTGAGGTAAATTTAAGAACAGTGCTCCGATTAATTCGTGTCCAGTGACATTTTGATAAATTAATAAATAAATAAATAAATTGTTTTAGTGTTTTATTTGACTCCCACACTCACTTCCCGTGGCAATATGTCAGGACAGATGAGCGTTACATTTTGTCCATGTTTCCTGCCTTGCGGAAAAAAAAAATTATGTACTTTTAACAAAAAAACTTTTAAATATTTCTCCGATGTTATGAGCTCTCGTTGCACTTTGATTATCTCCAGCATTTGTGAATCTATTAGATAGATAGTCATGAAATTTGTCATTATTTAAGTCTGCCATAATAGAGTTTTCCATAAGATACAGATTATTCATTTGACACAAATGTCATTGGAGAAATGCGCAATGTAACTGATCGTGACAACACAAGACGCAATCAATGTCCGCGCTCCAATATGTACAAAAGTAGTTGTACGAATACGTACGTAATAATTCGTATCCAAAGCGCGGCCAGCCTTACAGTTAGGACTCCCAGGATGTGATATGGGTTCTTCAGGAACAAAAGCACTTATTGATTTAGGCAATATATTACAGGTGCTACAACGTGGTGTTAGTAAGGTAGGCAAGAGTTAATTGTATTTTGAATGTGCGGTGGGCTAAACATTTGGTACGGTAACTCCCGAGAAGTATAAAAACTGTCTAAAGTGGCCACATTGGGAGAAGTGGTTGTGAAACTATCGTCCCTGGTGGGCCTTGCTTTGTCCACACGGCGCTAGTGTCGATAGTGTCAGACACAGTCACCACAAAACGAAAGTTTTAAAAGGTTTTAATCATTTTATTTGTAATTTTGTATTTGCGACATATTCTTAAGAAATAACCAACATTATTAGGTATTAGGATTTTTTCCATCGGGAATCAAGTTTGTGCATTTTAAAATAGGCAAGACGATCTTCGTAGCTCTGAAGATTTCTGGGTTGACCAGCTTTGTAGGACTAAATTATAGAAAGTATTTTTGCACTCATTTGATTCTTGCAACATCGCTTGTATAATAATAAGGTGCTCAAATAACTAATGATTATTCCAAGATACTTCGTACTGGTGATAAATGGAGAATTTTTAGAGTAAAGAAACTAAGTAGTAAAAGTGGGATTGGAGCAGAGCAGGAGATCTAGGTCTCATATCAAAGCCAAGGAAAGAAGTGCTGTCCATCTCATCTGCCTTCAAAACATGAGCGCAGCTTCTTCATTGTCTCTCCTAGACGGAAGGGGGTTGAACAAAAATTTTTGTTTATTAATTAAATTTAAATATATATTGTCAATTTGATATTATTTTTTCAGTCTAAACTATATGTTACTTTAAAAGAGACCTAAACATACAGAATAACTTGTGAAAAGCCAGAAACCAGCATACAAGCATAAAACAGAAGAAAATAGCATCAAAGTCTGGAACCTAGTCCTCTTCATCATAATCATCTACCTAGTTCTTGTTCTGCTGTATGTATCACATGGATGAGAGGCCTGCACACACTCCTCATCATCACCAATGCCAATAGGCTCAATTCTAAAAGAAAGGTAAGCAAAAATTATCAGAATCTCGGGAAGTATTCCTAATGGATATAACTATAATGTGTATAGATTGAGCTCCTACATAAAATAAAAATGCCCACTGTATTTATTTGTATTGTATCTGTATCTGTATCTGTAAAATATGAGAATTTTAGTACGATGCTGTTTTAACCATTAATTACTAATAATGAAACAATGCAGTTTTAACCATTAAATAGTAATAATGAAATTTATTTATTTATTATTTATTTACAACAATAATGTAGTTTTGAGCATTTATGTACATATATGTTTATGCAACTAGAACAAATCTTTTATTTTTTCTTTGCATTACTCCCCAAAGTAATATATTAATTAACAAGACCCCACCTGGCATTTAAAAATACATGATTCAATCTTTTGCTGCTGTGTTAAAACATTTTGGAGACAGGAAATCCATATAAGCAATGGGAACAGTATTGTTTTGCATACACTTAGCTAAAATTCTATCAATTGACTTGTACCTTGGTAAACACCAACCCCTAAATTTTGTGTATTTTTTTTCAGTTAAAAAATATTTATCATTCACTACAAAATTGTTTATTAAACATGACATAAATTCATTTCAAGTGGTCTTTTGATTTTCATTCGAAACTTTAATCGTGGTGAGTCTTATTCGTGTATCATCTGCTGGATGATAGTGACTTCTGAGCCATGATTTAACGAATGGGGTGGGATCGTATAAAGTCGGTGGCCAACCTGTCAAATTAATGATCATAATCTGATATATGTTGAATACTTAAATTTGCCTTTATTTCTTAACAAATAGTATTCATTAACGAAAATCCTAGTTCCATCTCTGCACAGCTTATTGCAACTGTCTTAATAATATTTTTAGCTTTAGGAAGTTATCTTTTAAAATATTATTAATATAATCTTTGAAATCATTTACATTTATTTTGAATTTGGTAATGTTAATATCATTGATGATGAATCTCTAAATTCATTTACATTTATTTTGAGTTTAATACTTTCACAAAAATGCTAATATTAATTTACAGGTATTAATTAGGTTCAAAAGTTTTAATAAAATCGTAAAACCTTTATTTTAAGAACCATCTCTTCGAACCAAAATTATCTTATATGTAGTTTATCCGACATATGACAGACCATGAAAAGTAAGATGAACCAACTGGCATTTTATTGATAAATTAGTAAGATACGTTTTAACATTCTACATATCCTGAAGTTATGTAGCATTGAAATAAACAAAAGAGATTCACAATGGAATAGTATTTTATTACTCAGTTCAAAATAGGCTAAGGTAGGTACTACCTACTGCCCTTTCAGAAGTTGGAAAGGTATTTAGAATAATGTGCCTCACTGACTTGACCAACACGTTGCTGTGATGGAAGACAGGGACAGGGAAGATCCCTATATGAATACACTATACAGGTATAATACATCTTGTGAATATTTCCAATAGTCTTGGAAGGTGATAAGTCAAACAGATGGATTGCATATTTTCAACTGAATACAATGTTTTCTAGATTGAGTATTTTGGTACAATAAAAATAAGCTCCGAAATTCTCTATGTATCCAACCCTACCAGCCTATGCATCTACATAATTACGATGTAACTTTATTTTTCAGTATGTTATATCTCCACTACCGTTATAATATTTTGGAATTTATTCAAACTAGAATATTAATACAAATACTTTTTGTTTAGGTTAGCCATTCCGGTCAATGAACTCATTGTTTATGTTAGTCCCTCAGTTGGAGGATTCCATATGAAGACAAAGAGATGAATCTTTACCCTTTAACCTGTTCAGCCCTTTAGGTCATTGAACTCATTAAATTGTTTATATTAACATCATAAAAATCCCTTCCAAACAAAGAATGTTTATATTAATTTGAGGACAAAGGAAATAGGGTATAAATAATACGAAGGGGTCTAAGATGCATCACTGAGTTTCTGATTTTTGTTCTGTAAAGTTTTTTACAAATAAATTTATTAATTCTCCTGTAGTGTTCAACTGATGTAAAATCCTTTAAATACTGATACATCCTGTGCGGGAAATTTAATTAGTATTATATTATAGCGATTTTTACCGACATCTATGAAACATGTGATAGAGCTTTTTCTATGCTTTAACTCTAGCTAGCAAAAAAAGATGACCTGCTTACGATGTCAATAAAATAAACTTATGTATATATTATTATTTTAAAATATCAATAGATGTCGTACGTATAATTACCATTCTATAAAGATCATACAAAAATGTTAACAAATAATGTTTAGAGATGTCGCTGTCAAAATTTTATTGAAATGTATCATATTTTTGTTTTGTTTTACGCAGTGTATTTATCATCAAAAACATAGATAAATAATTTATGCAATTAACTCAAATATCTTCCCGCTCGTTACAAACCTTAGTATGTAAAACAAAAATAAAAGTAAATTTGGTCAATGATAGGTAAAAATTAAATAAACAATTTTGAATTTAATATAACTGAGTTCATTACAAACTGACAATGATATAATATGGCGTGAAGTATGATAAAGGCACAAGGAATCATATTATATTTTACAAGTGGTAGATTTTCGACTTTATGGGTCGGCCATTAATCGGAAGTTGCCAGAGCGTGTCCCTCCCCACTTTGCCCCTCATCCCGCGGTTCCACAAGAATGGGCCCGCCTTAGTTTTTTTTTGAATGAGCAACATCTAATGGCAGGTGCCGTAGTGATGTGCAAACCACACGCACGCTTTATTGAAATTAATACGCGTAAAAAATGCGGTAATGTTGTTATTAACATAGAATGCGTTTTTTCGAAGACTTCTCGGGCAAAATGTATCACGATCTTTATGAACACTTTGAAGAATCATAACAAAGAAAATATTAATAATAAATAAAATGTACAGCTAATTTATTTTTCTCAAAACAAAATAATACAAGTATTATAGTAATGAGATAGAATATATGGAGGTGACATGAAGAAATTAGTGATCAGAGAACAGGATTAGTCACCAACAAGATGGACAAATCAAATCCGAGTCATACTTAAGAAGGCCCACGATCGCGAAGACTGTTCGCCTTAAAAGCGTAATTTTCAAAACAAAATAACACTTTTAAGGCGTACCCGAAGCTTTCAATCATCTAAGGATTGACTCTGAATTAGTGCCTAAGAAAGATCTAGAATAAAATTAGGTTGTTGCATTAGAGGACAAATTGGTTTATATTTTACATATAATGTAAAATATATTACGAAACTGAGAAAAGAATATAATAGAATTTAAAAAACTTTATGAGATAGATGTAAAAAATAGCGCACTAGAAAATGTCCAAAAATTTTATAGGAAGTTGCGTGTATAGGGAAGTTGTAACGGGTATCTAGTATGTTTGTAAATATCTTGAGGAAAAAATACGTGGGGAAAAATTCATTCTTTATATATGTCTAATTCATGTACCGTTTTTTAAGGATTATTGTTATTTTTTTTGTAGATATTAATTACTATTTAGATTTTATAAACTAAATGGATCCTGTAAGTGCTTGTGTTTCTTTTTCATCCAAGAAAGCCAAAAAAAAAAAAAAAAGAGCGCACATCAAGACCAGAATAATTGGATGCGTGTCGTAAACATTGCGATATATCGGACATTTTTTCATCGGCGTGTATCGATCGGGCGCTCCCCACTCGCGGCACTAGCGCCTCGGGTCCATTATTTCCGCGGCAGCTCCGCGCATCTAGTTCCGCGAGCGACGCACGTCGAGCTCGATATATCGCCGGACGGTTCATGTTTCGCGAGTGAAGTGGCCGAACAATCTCTTGCGCGTGCATGATAGTGAAACACGGATTACAAACATGGCTCTGGAAGGTGTGAAAAGCGGCGACAGCAAGGAGGAGGCCGGCGAGACCGCGGTCGAGGCGAAGGCCAACGGCGCCGACCGAGGAAGTAAACAGGTGAGGGGGTGTGCGAAGTCGGGGACCGTCCCTCCCGACTATTCCCAGCTATTTTTGACAGAATATGACATTAATATCTTGACAAATGACGCGGATTTGCACCGCTCGGACCGCGCGGCGTCCGGTCAGCGAGTCCTGCGATCGACATTTAGCGCCTGTCAGGCGTCGGGCGGGAGTGACCTATTTTTGGTTTTCGCTCGGCCGAACGCTCTGTCTATAATAAACACGGCGGACATAAACATGACCTAATCGCGCGTGTGTTCGCGCGTTATGAACGCCGCGGGCCCGCGTCGGTTAGCTGTCAAACCGTGTTGTCATAGTCACCTATTGTCATTCAATTGAAGCCGATTGCTCGGCGATTACATAATTTGACCGGGCCATCAGTTTGTGTCAAAACAATTCGATAAGATGTGACAGCGGGGCCGGCGTGACCCGCGGCCGGCGTTTGAAGTTGGATTCGGACATTTCTTCTTGGAAATGTCAATCTAGGTCGTTTATTTACATCGTTCGGCCGCGCCATGGAGGAATGCATCCCGCTGTCGCATTTCCTGATGGTTTCCGTTAGTATTCGCGCATTTGCGTCACGGCTTCGCGCTGTGAATAATTCAAGAATATTGAATGAGTCGGTTCCTTATAGATTATAAATAATTCAAGGACACGCCATCCCGGCGGCTTCGGCAGTGTTTACAAATCCGATTTGCCTCTGTCAAATCCTTTTTTAAATCGCGAATCGGGTGTTGCCATGGCGCGGCCTATAAATATTTAAAATACCATTACAAATTTTATTATATTACACGAAATGTTCGTCTAGAAATACTCTGTGAATACATTATATTACAACATCTCGACATCTGGCAGCGTGAAATAGAAACATGTAATACATTCTTACGGCTTTATACGTGAAATATGTATATTCGTACGAACTTCTGCAATGTTTGATGTCGGAAACTTGTATTTCTAAGCGGTAATCTCTAGTTCAATTTTAATCAAAACAACTTTCAAGCAATGTTTTCGTATATGCAATACTTTATGAATTACTTAATGTTGCGGTAGATTTTATTATAATCATTATTATTATTATAAGACTTGCACTTGATACTTAACTCTTTCGGGCACATGCCTTGCTTGCACAAAGGACATCCAACGTAGAATTTGGTTTGTTTTATAGATAATGGACTCTATTCTGCAAGAAATTAGGTAGGTACCCGGAGATAATTGGGTTAGAGATTAATTTATTTATAAATTCTTACTCAGACGTTACGTGTCTTGGTAAATATTTTTGTTGTGGATTGCCAATTTTCGTGTGCTCTAACATTTTAAAAGAACAAAGCCACTATCCATTGATGTGAATAACACATCGGTGTGAATTTTACACATTTGAAATTACAGTTGCTTTGTTCCGTTTTTGCGTAATATAAAATGGGTTTAGTTGCATTTTTTGCATAAATATGTGAAGATTTTTATCAGCTTTTTTAGCTCGAGTCTTGTACATGCATCTTAAATAATTCGCAGTTCAAAGTACATTTTGGGAATATTAAAGATTGGCTTGAAGCTACATTAGATTCAATTATCGAAATGAATACGAATAACAAACATTTTCGTATTAATATTGTGTCACCCAAACTAACTTACTTACCATTACTACGTTTTTCCCGTGGGAGTAGGCAGAGAGAATGGAGCGCCATAATCTTCTGTACCGACATATTGACTGTCGAGCTTCAACACGACCGTTTTCCAGTATATATTTTACCTGATTGTGTAAATTTTTTCCATCAATAATTGCGTCATATATTTTTCTTAATTATATATTTCTACATATTCGTTCTACCGTAAATAACCCAAGATAAGGTTACATTGACAAATGGATTCGCCATACAGTGATCTCATTTCCTATTTATTCATTCGATTTTCGTTTCTCTTACGCCAGCTGCAGACTCCACTTCAGTGTCGGCACCAGGACTCCATCGTGCCTCGGTCGGCTAATTCCCTTCATAAATGGTTGCATTCATAGTTCAATCACCCTCCTTTTGATATCTTTCTCAGCCTTTCTGTTCCTATCAAACACGCTTCTCAAATACACAAACTAATTATACCAAACCTTCACTTGTAATTAAAACAACCAATAACATATTTTTATTAGTGACGGAATTTTAACCGGTGGCGCACTAACCGTTTATTGAGATTTGTATCTGATAGCATCGATGATTGACAAATAATTTTTTACAACCATCAGCACTAGATAACAGTTACCAGTCATCGGTACAATCGGATACAAATCCCAAATAACTGTACCGAAAATAACTGGTTAAAAAATAGAGTAATTTCAGAACTTTTTGTAATAGAAAATTCTTGACTTTGGTTTAGAAAGTACGTTTATGAATAAGGTTTTTTTAATATGTATATTACCATTAAAAAACGTTTTTGAAAATCACGACTTTAAACTCCCACTAAAACGCTTATTTTCGCAAGTGACGTCAGGCATGACTTTTTATCTCATCTGACGTTTAACACGTAACAGCAAATTCGCTTATTTGGACGTTCATTCGTTTTTTTTAAAAAACAAGCCGGATTTTTTTGTATAGCGCGTCCATAATGTGAAAATTTTTTGTAGTTATTATATGGTACCCAAATACAGAAACTCATTCATGAAAACTGAAAAATAAATGCAAAATTAAAGCATCAATTTTCGGTAAGTTATGGAATTTTTCTTGTGAACATCCGTCCTCCATTATTTTGAATGTGTTCTTAGATAGCTATTTCATTAAAATAGGTCACAAACACGGCAAAATCTATATAAAAACCATGCAAACACGAGTAAACACAAAGCGAAGACAAACAGTGACCGTAGAAACGAAACAAATTACAGTGACAAACACCATAGATCACGTATGGTTTTCTATAATTCTTGCTAAACAACGTCACGACCAATCATATCGCGTTTTAATGGAATCGTATTTTTTAATTTTTTTTATTATAAAAATTATGAATGAAAACACCATCCCACACCATCCATACTGAGTTACAAAATATAATTTATTTTTCTGAATCTATTTCATATATTTTCTTGTGAAATTACTCTATTACGGTTTGACCATTATTCATTTTTATGCTCCTGCAATGTCAGTGTTTGTAATGTTATCGCGACAAGATTAGTTCCAATATTATCAGATCTGTTGTCATTTTTTTCTATCTCAAAATTTTTCAATATTACTAATTGTCAATGTTTTTACATACAATGTCGTACCTTAATGTCACGCAATAGAGTGCACTATTTCTGCATACAACTTCGTATCAATTCCTATCTTATTTTATTTATTTGCAAGCATCAAATTTATATTGTGAATCTGTTAGGGAATAGTTAGAATGAGTTAGAACTCAACTGAATATTTTTCCTACTGAAGCCGTATTGTATTCGCGTCATTTTCACGTCTGCGAGTTTTACGTAATTGGCAAGCAAATTTTTCCTACTATAGCGTGTTTCTTCAATTTTTGCTAAAAACTCGCGCACATCACTTACAGAAACGGCACTGTTACTAATTCCATACCTGCTGACATACTAAATATTGTATGTGTATTGCGACTGTCAATTTGCTTTGACGATCATTTTTGACAGGGAATAAATTACCGTAGCGATAGTAGGTACAACGCTTTACAGAAAATCAGTCGAAAATATTGAGAATAATTGCAAAATTCGATGTCGCTTATCTCCGTAACTGTCGACATTTCACTCAAGGTGTAAAGAATATTTTCTATTCAAATTTGACCGATGAAGACTTCCCAGATGTTTTTGCTTCTAGTTACGAGAAACCCTATGTACAAAATATGTATATGTATGTACTTGTAGGTCTAGGTAACAGCATGACCTAGGTTTATGCCCGCTGCCATTCACTGTTCATACTAGAACTACCTTTCTAGGTTAATAACAACGTGTTCATAAATATAATCATCTGTATATTAAATATATCGTTATATATTTTTTATTTATTTATTAGAGACACTAACAGGATAATAGGTACATGATACTCTGTTAACAAACATTATAAATGAA
>JADDOH010010610.1:0-24361 GCA_016648135.1 Agrypnia vestita
CGAAGAAAAACAAATGACAAGTAAAACATTAGTGGTCTAAATATGCAATGAAGAAACAAAATTTAAATAAGTTTTTGACGATTGATGTCAATTTTGCGCTTGTACATAATTAGTATATATTAAATTAATCATTTAAATATTAGATTTGAACCATTTGGTCATTTTAATTTTGGCTAAACTAAATTTTGTATTACATATGCGTTGAATTATGTCGTAATTAATTTAATTCTGAGAGGAGCAGACCCACCGTCAGGTGTAATTAATGACTAACCTAAACACACTGTTTTCAAGCTATTGGGGTAGATGGGCGTGTGATGAAAGAGGAGGAGATGAGGCGTGAGATGATGGGGAGGGATAGTTTTTCTTTCGGCCGTTAGTGGGAACATGAACAGTATATACACTTTGATTACTTTAATCGGTTTTAATACCACTGTATTAGTCGTCAGAACGGACGTACTCTAACTAGTGTGAAACCGGTCGACAGCGGTTATTAAGTCACTGGACACGAATTTAATTGGAGCACTATTCTTTAATTCACACATTTTGTATTAGTTGTCACTGATCACTCGTCTTTTCGAACGTCTGTTAAACATATTTTTCTGTCGCTGGTCACACTGAATCGCCGCTTGTCGCTTGTTTTATGTGGTTTATCTCTGGTTTCGCTTCTGTCAAAAGCGACTGTTTGTGTCCGGCGTAATGCCGTCGCGTATTTATAAAGACTCGATGTTCTCTATGTTTCTGATAGTTTGGTGATTTCTAAATCCTATTAGAAAGTTCGGAAGACTTGGATTATGTGTATTCTTATTGTTTTTAGATTCTCGTGACGATAGCTTTCACGATGTGTATCGTAATTTGACTTAATTATAATTCATCCCCGAGAGACGGCAGCTACTTAGTGGAAGAGCTCAAAATGCAGCCGCGGCCGCGGGTTCGCATTCCCGCTCGGCTCTTAAAATATTCCCCGCATTCCCGCGCCTCTGGGCCGCCTTCCCGCCAACAAAGGGCGCTCGCCCGCCGCCATCTTTTTGCGGTCCTCTCTTCCCGTTTTCCCGCCGCTCGCACACGCGACCGGAAACGGCCGCGGCTCTTCTCACGGCACCGTCCGGCGGCCATCTTGGAGTGTCGTCCCGCCCCCGCGCGGCGGTCGCCCCGTTTCGCCCTTTTCGGATAATTATCGTGGTCGCCAAACTTCGCGCACCGTCAAACTGGATCTCGCTCGGGCCGCTTTCTTGGAAGCCTCTAGGAAAATTATGATTCACCGAAAGGCATCTCGCGGCGTTATGCTGATCGGATCGGTGTTGTCACTTCTCGGAGAATTCTGATGTCGCCGCTTCAATCACTCGCGGTGGAATATTCTCGCATGTTTGTTTTCAAGGTTATCAGTGTTTGAAACCCGTCTTAGGACGGATTCTGTAAAGACCTGCTTATTTTAATTTTAATTTTGAATGGATCCTAAGACGGTGAGGAGGGACCCACCACACCCAAGGCCGTTTTGTGAGCAATAGCTCCCATATCGGCCCTACACTTTCGCCGCCCATTTTTTTATGCTAAAGTGGTCATCCTCCCCGCGCCATTTAAACCCACGAGTGCAAGCGGCGCGAGGAGGCGTTCACAAAAAAACCGCTTCAAAAGCAAACCATACAATACAAAATAATAGAATGAGTTATGATACAATGATATACATATATGTGTGAGAGGAAATACCGTAGAGACAGTTAAGTCCTAAGACAGGCCACGAGGCCCAATTATAGTGTTGAAACACATCACAAAAACATGCAGATGGTGATCTTACCGGGAATCAAACCCGGAACCACCGGTATCAGAAGCCAGTGTCATCCCTAATGGACTATGATGTAATATCTTTTAAAATATAAATATATGTATATAAAATTAAAAAATATATATAATAAAACATTTAAAAATTTAAAATAAAAAAAAAATATCCTTATTGATATTTTATTCCAATATAATAAATAATATTTCAATTTTATTTATTATATTGGAATAATATATTGGAATTTTACGCTCGACTCACAGTAGGAGATTGATTGAGATATGTCTGTGTGCTTAACATTATGTAGAACAAGGAATTTAAATAAATAAAAAATAAAAAAATCGAGGAATCTTTATAAGTTTCCTTCGGATAACAAGGTTAATTTTAACAAAATACAAACCGGAAATGGTCGGGTAGATTGAGAAAAATCAGCAAAAATACATCAATTTCACTAAAAAACTGTGAATTACTTATTGACTACAAAAATCTTTTTATTTTTTTATAAATACATAATTTTTGTTTACAAAGGTAATAAGTAACAGTTTTCACATAAAATATTACTTGTGAGTAGGAAAGGAGTATCGTTATTTAAATGTATTTAAACTGTGTGCAGTACATTATTTAAAAAATTAGTATAGTAAGAGAAAATAAATGAAAATTATAAGAAAACACATACAACAGTATGCAGTAAAAATAATATTAACTTTTACTCTATACTTTTCTCTATATTAAATATTTAACTATTATTATTTTATTTGTTTACTATTATGTCTCAAAATAGTAAACAAATCACGTTCAAAACAAGTGCATTGGCATAGGAAATAGATAAATGCTTAAAAGTTTCAGAGCTCCAGCTAGTGGGGAAGATGTTGACATTGTTTTCGATTATTAAATATGAAGTCAAGTGAAGCGAGTAAAAAGGGAGGTGATTATTAAGTTACGGCTTTACAGAAGAGAAAAGACTCTTCAGGTTTTTTCTATGAAAGGTTTTGGTCGTCTAGCGGAATTCTATCTACTCGTTATTTTTTTCCTCAACAGATGTGTCAGCTCTTTTTTTAAGTATGTCGATTCTTCCCTTTATATATAATATCTCATATTCAATATTTTGAATTTGTTTATTGTCGTTTTCGACAAAAATCTACTGTCGTATATTTCAGGCTTTCATCCTGTTTTCTTCTTCAGCGACGTTCTGCCACGGTTAGCACGTGACCTGCAGAGGTTCTGTCGGTATCATCCTGCTTCCTGACACACAATCTATTAATCTCTTGTCCGCACCTCTTCTCGTCCTAAAAAATTCTCTCCCACTTTCTATGGGTCCATGATTGCTACCGGAAGCCCGCGAACGTGTTCCAAACCTGAAAATCTCGTTTTGAATACCCGAGTGTGTGTGCGCGTGTGTTTTTTTTTGTAATTCCGATCTCCGCCACTCCCGCGAGAGGCGCCAATACGAGTATTTGCCTTGCTTGAATGGGAGAATGGAAATTTTTTCCAGTACAATTATCATGCGATGCATTGCAGAAATATATACATACGCGAACTTTGATCGTGTCCAATTTTTAGATATTTTTTACATACATCTTTCAAACTAGATGTCGCAACTGTGTTTCGCTAAGGAGCTTTCGATTATAATTGGTCGCATGTACTACGCATGTGCAACACGAGTTTTACGTTAGCATATATTTTGAAGAAAAAAAAAGCGAAATTAAATATTTATGTGACGGAATATTACGATACGATATAATGTCATTTTAATTGTGATAGGAATTTTATGAAATATTATTGAACTTTATTTAAGTACCTATAGCTTTTTTAAAATCTTTAAATAAAATATAACATTGTTTGACACCACTTTATTAAGTTATTACCAAGTAGTTTCAGCTCACAGCTGAGTCTTCATCAGGGTTGAATATGTACTGTACATATTTTTTTTATTTAGTCTTAATTCACCTGATGAAGGAAACGGACGTTTCCGAAACATGTAGTGAAACAAGTGCTCAAATATAAGTGGGAAAAAAACAAAGTTGATTGTTTTATTTCATTATTTGTTCATAATGGATTTCCACAAGGTTAACGCCGAAACATTCAATTACTTGTTTTTATTATTTATTTATTTCAAAAAATCCTTGTTTACAAATAAAGGTACTTAATACTAATTTAACAATAAAATATAAGATAAATTACACTTTTTTTTGTTAAATTTGTGGATTATACCACTCTACTAGGCTACGCCTGTCCCGGAGTGGCGTTATAGAACACAATTATAATATTCAACCCTATATAGTATATGTGGCGTACAGATGCAAAACCGCCACTATCCCCATACGGGATCCTAACGGATAGTGGCGCTTTTGCATCAATAGTCACATATATTCAATGTGTTTGCTTCGTCTGAAAAAAAATTAAGTATCTACCGACTGCACGCCGCCGCTACTGAATTATCTTTCAAAATAGTAATTTTGTGCGTAATCATTTTTAATTACTCTAACGCTAGTAAATTTAGTTACGAAATATCAAGGACGCATAAATATACTTTGTAGAATTGTAAAGATTGCGAGAAATTCTTCGCAGGAATTTAAAAAAAATGACGACGGTGTTAAAAAAATAACACTTCGCAGAACACAACACTTGAACCAAGGTTGAAAAATAAATCAAGCGACGAATTTTTGTTATTTTTAACACATTTTCAGATATTTCCACAAAAAAAACACAGTTAATATAATGTAAATGTTCATTTTGCGCTGCGCTTGCTCGATTTTAACATAAATATAATTTTCTCCTTGGCTTTTTTTTTCTCTATTTTCTCTCTGTATAATATTTAGAGGTCGCCCAACCGGCGCGCCTCTTTGTATTGGTGAGAAAATTAATTATTGCCATTTAATTTAAAACTATCATTTTCCCGTTCGCGAAGCGTTTATCGTTTTCTTAATATCTCCCCCATTAAAAATTATTAATCGGTCTGCATTTTTCAGTCATGATTTCCAATTCGGGCGTCCATAAAAGGCACGACGCCATTTTTATTATTTGTGTAATTTAAAACAAATATATTCGGCACTTTATTATTATAATATATTGTGATTAATCAATATTTTTTCCGTACCGTGTGAACAGGGTTGCCACCTCAACTTGTATAGATTTTCGAACAATTTTGATAGATTAGAAATCTGGAGATTTTTAAAGAAATCTAAACGGAAAATTCTGTAATATTATTATTTTATGTGTTGTTACAGAGTTATATTAATTTCTAGTTTCGGGAGTTGAGGCTCTTAACAGGTCCATCTCCAATACTTGTAGTATCTGACCGTGCCAGGTCTTTCGCGGATGCCTTCTATTCCTGACGTCTTCAACACTCATATATTTTCTTTACCATCCTTTCCTCGCTCATACGTTCTATATGACCAAACCATCTCAGCACTCCTATCTTTATCTGTCTACCACACTACAGGTAGCATTACATTCGCCGTAGAACATGTACGAGAAGATTTATGAATGTAGGCAAAGCAAAAGTGGTGTGCCAAGAGAGAATAATATCGCGTTCTGTCCTCTCTGCCTAACCCTACATAGATTATACATTTTTATTACATGTAATGGTAGGCTAGTTAGACCCAGAAATATTATTGTCACCACAATTATCAAATAGTAATTTAAATAATTTTCCTACCGAAATATAGAGAAGTTACGTAACCAAGTCTATATTCATACATTCAAGTTTATAGAGGTTATGCAATCAAGTCTATATTCATACATACAAATATATAGAGGTTACGCAACCTATTATTTATTCATACATACAAGTATCCACGTGCCTTTTTGTTTCCAGTATCTTACTATAGCGGGTATAACATTATCATACATTATTATCCATCGAGCTCGGGTTAATCTAAAGCGAGGAGGAGCATTATGTTTTTTTTTTGTTGTTGGTAACCCTCCGTCCGAAGGTTTTTAATGTGCACACCTATTAACGGAAGGCAATTTATTTAAATATTAATCTCTTACCAAATACATTCCGATCTTCCCACGTCGGCATTGGTCGACATTTGGAAATCACGACCGGTTGTTATTCAACACGTATTATTTTACGCTATATCGTTTCACGTGAATATTTCAGAGAAAAAAAATAATTTCATATTTTACCTGGGCGCGGTCGGGCATCTGCAGCGGCCGGATTCTTTTTATTTTATTTATTCTTAACCAACGGGATAATTTTAAGTAATTTTTAACTATAATTTAAGATTTAATTTATTTTACTCATTGGATTTTTTTGTTTTTATGTCCGTTTCGTCACTAGTTGCATTCTTCACTATTTTCAAAGCTAATTAATTGTACTTACACACAGTCTGATCAATATATAGGTATGCCGAAAAATTATATTTTTGAATACATTCATTCCAGATGTTCGCGTGCTCATTGTTTTTTTATTATTAATATTTTTAATATTTAAAGCATTAACTTTGTGGTTAGACATTATAACAGAGTGTTAGTTGAATTTGTATAAATCACTACCAGATTTTAGGTCTAGCGGTTTCGAGACGTACCCGTCTCTTCGTCAGGACCAACACTACACTACTATGTTCACAACACTATACACCACAACCGTAGTATTGTTAACTTTTCACCAATATTTATCACATGCGTGTTAATCTTGTCAAGGACGAGCATGCACTAACTAGCCTACATAACTATCAGGAATCTACTCTTCCTCTCTCTGCCCCGTGTGATAAATATTGGTGAAAGTTAACAATACTATGGTTGTGGTGTATAGTGTTGTGAACATAGTAGTGTAGTCTCGAAACCGGTAGACCTAAAATCTGGTAGTAGTTTATAGAATTTTAACTAACACTCTGTAATTTTTTTCCCTTTAATAAAATCAACGAATTTAGGTAAGTATTTTTCAGTTGCACTTATACTCGGTGCTATATTGTGTGCGTTTTTTTTTTATGCATTCAACGCGGATTGAACGACACTGAATGCGAAAGCCCGGTTCGCCCACACGATGCGCGGAGTGCTGGCGAAAATTGCGTTCTGCCCGACCTTTGGCTCCACCGCTGTGTCGGCATTCGGGCCGCAGCCGCTGGTGACACGATTGTGACCTTGGCACAATAGGTCACACGAGCACCGACGATGCGCCTCCAGATCTCCATCAATTGATGGGGGCATCGTCACGCGATTTTCATTGACGCTGATCAAAATTCCATTATGTAATCTGGTCGCGGGCTCCCGAAGAGTGCTCTGAATCAAAATCACAATTCAAGTTTTCTGGGAATTTTCATATGTTTCGGGTTGATTTGTTGCGTTGGCACAGCGCGCTGGATGTATGGTATTCCATGGACTGCGAGACGGACGAGTGTCTCTATCCTTCAGGAGCTCCGTACTAAAAAGAAGGCTTTCCACTACACTAGTATGGAAAGGAGACGACCTGGACAATTTGGTGATCCATTAGAACGTACAAGGACGGAGAACAAGAGGTCGATCTTAGGAGAGCGAAGAATGAAGAAAAGCAGCCCGTCCTGCAGAAGCAGAAAAAAATGACAACAATGCTGGGCAATGAGCCCATTGACCAAAACAGATCTTCATTTTACTTATCCTTAATTTTCCAATGTTGCTGGTAATTTTTGAAACTTTTGGCACGTGGTTTCAATGGTCAAAAATTTACTGTCTCAAGGATTCGCGTTAGTTGTTCCAGTATGAAAAACGCGCACCAATAATATCGGCAGTGTATACGCTAAATTTGCCGCTATGTCCATCGGGGATAAGGCGTCTGGCTACGGATCAGAAAATTCCTGGTTCGAATTCGGGTCGAAATTCACTATTTTTATTGATAATTTTGAGGATGCTTCTTACCAGTCTAATAAATAATAGCATTTATTAGATACTGAACCCTTAAAATGTATTGATATATCTTTAGGAAAAAAATTGCGGACGTGTTTATTCGTTTTGTCGCAACACTGGTGGAAAATCGTCGACTGCAACATTTTCTTTTAAAATTAGTTTAATTTTAATAAATTTTATATCCATTTAAATGATCATCACCGGCGTGGGCCGAGAGGACGGCCGCCGAAACGTCCCCGCTCGATTACCGCCGCCGATGATAATTACAAGCCTTCGCGCCAACGGCGGTGCACACTGCGATATTTGTATTAAATGTCGGACATTACAGCGCGAGGCCTGCCCGTCCCCGGTCGCCGGGGCCGATAAATTAGCGACGGTCGCGCTATCCATTGATGCGGCTCGCGGGCCCGAACACGCGCGGGGCCCCCGCTCGGGCGGATTCCTCGAATGTATATGCTAATCGCGCTGCACTACGGACGCCGCAGCGTGGGCGTCAGGTGTCATTCTCTTTTATTTCATTTCAAATTTTATCCATTTATTAATTTTTTTTTAAAGATCTATCTCTCTTTCCCGCGCCCTAACTCTCACACACTCGCCCATCATCACATCACTCTCGGCACTACAACCCTTGGTGGGTCTTGGCCTCCTCAATAATCTTCCTCCACTCATCCCGGTTTAGTGCCAGCTCTCTCCAGTTCCGAAGCTCTAAGGCAGAGATGTCTTTGAGGACGTTGTCACTCCATCTTAATTTTGGCCTCCCTAAGCTCCTTCGCCCTATTGGCCTTGATTTCAGCGGGGACTTTGGTGCTTGATGCTCGGACATTCTCTCCACATGACCCAGCCACCGAAGTCTTCCCAGTTTTATAAATTTTGTGACGTTTGGCTCCTTAAACAGAGTATAGAGCTCATTGTTGTAACGTCTGCGCCAAAGTCCATTTTCTAGAACCGGTCCTAAGATACGCCTCAAAATTTTCCTTTCAAAAATGTCCAGTGCTCGCTCATTCCTCTTAGTTAGTACCCACGTCTCAGCTGCGTACGTTTTGTACACTAAAAACACACTCGCCCATACAAGCTTTTTAATAAGCAACAAGCGGGATGCTTGAGAATTCCCGTGCGAAGAAACAAACATGTTGATCGAAAGTAAAATGAAAATATATAAAACGTGTGTAAGACCGATCATGACGTATAGTATTGGAACAAGAGCCGACACCACGAGAACCACTGAAATGAAAACTCTCCGACCCATCGCGGGAGTAAACTATCAGAGACAGAGTACGAAACTCCGAAATTCGGTAGATCTGCGATGTCGAAGATGTCGTGCGATGGCGAAGAAACAAAATGAGATACTGGAGGGACCACGCGGACAGAGTGGTAAGAATAGCGAAGAACGAGACACCTGCAGGCGGGAGACCTCCAGGAATACAACCGAAACGGTGGAGGGACAGCTGGTCATCCGTATCCCAGGAGCAGAAGCCAAGAAACAACAGGACATAGTCCTAACACAAGCAGAAGAAGACAAGAAACGGACAAGTATGCGTAAAGTTTCTATGAGAAATATCAAGATATGTGGGAAATGTCAATATTATTATATTACACCGAAAATATTAATATTTCGACACTTTAAAAATATTATTAGTTCTCATTATATATACCTACTCATCAAAATTGGGTACCAAAAACCGATGAGAATAGACCCGAACGATCCTTAAATGAGAGGAGGAAATTTTAAAATCAAGAGTTGTCTCTTTGACTGGGTCCGTCTTGTTGGACATCGACTTTCCGCTTTTCATCCTTGTACATCTGTTCTAGCAGCATGTCCAGGGTTCTCGAGATTCCTTTTCCTGCAAGTTGTGGAGTGCTCCACTATTTCTTCATTTCCTTTTCAGTCTATATTTTACCTCCACACAGTGATACAGCGAATACCGAGACATAGTCAAAATAATGTTGCTTAAGATGGAGCGATGCTTCAAAATGTGTTTTGCATCAGTCACCTAGGTAGTTAATCAATGTAATACATATATATAATATGAATGACACATCAGAATTTGAACATGTATTTATTTGGTCTTAAAGTATTATGTTCCTTAACTTATATCTATGTATGAACTATGTATGCAATATCTATGTATGAACTGTCAAATCAATTTCGCTGCTATGTTAGTTTATAGCTACTTAAATGTACGTATTTTTCAGTAAAATTAAAATGCGTTCATTGCTTCTCAAAGTCGGTATGTATATATTTCACTCCGTATATCTGTTTGCTGCAAGCGCGTGCTCGATTTCTAGAAGGATGCGTAGACAAATTATTTTCAGGGTAAAGTATTATTTGATGATCCAATAGTTTTATTTTCCTATCTTCGATATGATCCAATATTTCTATCAAGAATTTCGATGTCGTGTCCGTTTTATGCAATTTCATTAGAAACGCGTGACAGTCAAGCTACACGCCGACATTTTTTGTCGCGACTTAAAACACGTCATTTAGAATAATAACAATATCTCGGAATTTACGTTGATTGAACCGTACGGAATGCGCCTGTTGTCGGGCTTTGAGGCTTCCTCATTAAGCGAAATCCCTTACGGCCGGTCGGTAAAAACTCCATCGGGGATCGATGCATAATGCATTTGTCGTTGATTTATCTCCCGCGCGTCGACAATGTGTCGTTCGCTTTGATTGTCGTTTGCATACACACAGACGCGACTGGACGCCGGCCACGGCACGTAACCCCGCGTCAGGTGGCGTCACCCACCTCCTTAATTGGCGATAATTGCAGACGATGCGTTGCGGCAGATACTTGGGCTGCAGCCGAGAGCTGCAAGAGGACCCTACGTCTCCTCGAGCCAACGATGCAACACCAGGATCTTGGTGGATCACTACGACGTTTGTCTTCATTTTCGGGCGTCTTGTTGTAACCACGACTGCTAACTTTGCAATGGTACATTTTGAACCATAAATAATTGTGGTCACTTTTGGCATTGACGTATTATAAATATACATGTTATTCCCATACTATGTAGCAAATGCAGAAAAATCTAGTTTGAAGTCACGGTGACCAAAATAACATACTCATTCTTACAATAGTGTACGATACTCTGTTCTTTTTTCCCCGGGACTCTTTTTTCAGCGTGCCGTCGCGTCCAATCACAAAGAAGGTCCGTTCGATTACGAATGCAAGTAAGGCAATTACCTTATTTTTGACTTGCCACGATTTCACGCTTGTAACGTATCTACAGTTTATTATATCAATGACTTTTGGCTCATATTTAATAGCCGATGAATTTTGCACCACACACTTAATTAGTACGGATCAAAATGGACCACATTATAAATGTAGTGTATTTTGCATTTTATTATCTTCTTCAATGGCTCTACTTCGAGCCATGGTTTCCCATCAGTCCTCGCCTCCAACTCCTCCTGTCTCCCGCTGCGGTCCTCCTCCATCATATAATAATGAGTCATTTTTAGGCCGAATTTAATGATATACAGATAAACATGGACCACATTTGATGAAATAGGAACAAAATTAACCGGATTCGCTTTGGACCGCATTTCGTGGTACCGATCAAAATGAACCACATCAAAATATGTTTATTATTAATCATACGAAACTTCAATTTTGGATTGTATTAAATGAAATGGAGCAAATTAATGCACTACATTTGAAGATGGATTGAAATGGGCCACATTAATAAATAATATATGGTCCTCTTTGAACCCTTTTGACTATGGAACACGACAAATTATGTTTACTATCCCGCAAAGAACCCTAATCATCCCATAAAAGCTGTAAAAAGAGTTTGTACAAAAATTTACGGTCCCTATGGTCCACACCCCTAAATTAGCAAACTTTATCTCATGTTCTTTATTTTCTCTTCTATTGTTGCCAGCTTCAATTATTTTTAATGCCAGCAACTTTAAAAGTGTAGGGGTGCAGAAACAAAACCACCAATGTACAATTAACGGAAATATGGGTGACTAGTTAAAAATGATTATTTAGAAAAATGTGCAGTTTTACAATCGATATCTTTATATGCAATTTTTTGAAATTTTCTTCTGTTTCTTTTTTGAAAGGCCATTTTAAAAAATATATTAAAAAATGATAGCTTTGTTTTCTTTCACTATTTATTTTTAATGATTAGAACGTTTTCGATGATAACGCATCATCTTCAGTAATGTTACTCGTGAGAACTGAAAGTCATAGTTTCGACAGTAAGAGCGTAGATTTAATAAACATATGTAAAAAATGATAAAAACTAGATATTTTAGAAAACTTAGTGATTAATAGTAACAATCTATTACGTCCCCTCTTCTGCGCCTAATTACCACGCCCACATACCCACCGGACTCTAATCTCCACCCCACTCCTCACGCCGTCCTTTAGTCTTAAGTTCAGTATTAGTAACATTACTGAAGATGATGCGTCAGCATCTAAAGCGTTCTAATCGTTATAAATACATAGTCAAACTAAACAAAGTTATCCATTTTTAAATTTTTTTCTTCTTTATATGCGATTTTAATGCAAGCATACCAATTTTAAAATATCCGCTCTGCCTGTAAACTGAGATACTGTTTAAATTTGTTAAATTGCCCAGTGGCGGATTTGTTTCTATCGGCAATAAAAAAATAGCGATAGCATCGCGCGCCAGGTTGAGCGCCGCTGGTCCGCGGAATGCGGGAGAGAAGGTTGCACCGTGCCCTTGTATGGCCGCTGCTCGGCTCGTCAGCGAATGTTCAACTTTTTACGCTCGGAAATCTCGCCGGCCGCGTTTTTTGCCGACATTCGCAATATAATTTAGCTAATGCGGAAAAGTACCCGTTTAACAATTCAAATTTTAAATGTCGCCTCAACCCTTTTTAAACAACACATATATTTTTGCCCACATATCATCGACGCATTTTAATTGATTTTTTCTAGCATAATTGTAAACGAACAATAAATTTATTTTTTAACGTCATGCAAGTTCATCAAAACAATTTTTTTTTCGAACTTGTTCGTCATTGACAGTCTATAAAAATTCCATATTTACAAGCGATGTGTATGCGGAAAAATGTTTCGAAACCCCCAGGAAAATTTATTAATAAATAAGTAACCTTTTTACTTTCATTATTTTCACCTTTATAAAAAAAATAATAAAGCACTCTACCGTTTTTTTAACCGCACTTAAAATAGTGCCAAAATTTCGCAATATTTTGTAGGAGGTTTGTAGTTGGGTGTCTCACAGCTAGTAGCAAAAATTAAAAAAATTGGATTGATAATGAGTTAATAATGTTCAAGCAACCATGACCTAATATCGATTATCTGAATTATTTTTTGCAAAAAGTTGAACTGTCATTACAGTAACTTAAAATTCTTTTAATACAAATCGAATAAAAACATAAATACCTTGAAAAATTGGAAAAAAATTACAAGGTAATGATAGTTTAACTCTTTGCAAAAAATAATTTAGAAATAGTGAAAAAGAAATGCCAACTTTGATATTGCATATCTCCGTAAATATCGATATTAGGTCATCGTTTCTTGAACATTTTTGATTCGTTTTCAAGGCAGGAATCCACCTGCAAAGTTTTTGTTAATATAGCTAGACCGCATTCAAAAGAATGTGCGCAAAAAATATGTGTTGTTACGATGCAAAAAATGAACACAAAAGAAGTTTTTCTAGTAAGTAAGTAACCTTTTTTAAACTATAAAATATATATTTATTTGGAATATCATATTGAGGCTTGTAATAGGGTTTGCCAGGCAACTTTCCCCCCGTTTTCTTCTCACCAGACAAAGCTAGGGAATGGTCTTTTGATTGTGGTCGACCTATAGCTACGAGACACCTTTATAAGAATCACGTTACTTACGTGGTATCTTCGTAAACACTAGCGATAATGAAATATGTAGGAAAAAAATTACATATACGTAGGTTTGGCACGGCGCATTTTTTGTAAACAAACAATATGGTGGTGTTATTGCGAGCGTGCGTAATACGTACGTTTGTTTTACAAATTGTTGCAGCGATAACATCGCGTGTTGCAGATTGGTCCTGAGCGAGGCCCGGTCTTCACGCAAAAGTGGGCGTACGGTCGCAACAATAGAAGTCATTAAATATTTTCTTAGAAAATCTCCCGTCTCGGGATTATGACTGTTGCGTGTCGGCGTTTTTTTTTTTTTTTTCCACCCGCATTCGGACCGGGGCGCTCTGCCCGCCCCAATTACCCGGCATTACCCGGGCCGGGCCGGCTGCGCCCAAGGGCGGGAGGGTCGCGGCCCGAAATTGAATTTGTCGGATTTTTTGCTTCGTGAGGTATTTATATTGCGACCGACGCCGATGCGCGGTGTTCCCGGTAAAAGTTTTTTTTTTTTGAATAATCAAATTCTCCAGCTTTAGCTTCTACGAATTTCTAATAATACACTCAGATGAGTACATATGACCGACCGGCTCGGGAGTGGCACGCAATTTTTTTCAGATGTTGCATTTTGGATTTTGTTTGTTTACATTAAACAGTACCTTAGTTATTATAGATTACTTATTGCGTTGATACTCTATGTTCTTAATAGGTTGGCAGAAGTAAATCACGTCCACAAAACTAATTTCGGTGATGGTGCTTTCGCGGTGGCTGGACCAAAGTTATGGAACAAACTACCTAATAAACTGAGACAAACAGACAGCTTATTACTGTTCAGAAAACAACTAAAGACGCATTTATCTAGACAATTCTATAAAAACCTATAGAATCGGACCACTACAATACTAGCTAATGTTTTCTACTCCTAGTGTGCATTCCGCGAAGACACCTAATTCTCCCAGGCACTCCCAACTATTATAGTATTCTTGCAAGCCACCTAGTGAATAAGTAATAGTAAATGAGTTTTTTTTAGCAGTAAGTTGTTTTGTAAGATAATTTTTTGTATAAAGCGCCTTTGAGGTGAATACTTGCGAAAACGGCACTATATAAAATATCTAACTATTATTATTATTATTGTTTTCTAGCTATAAAGAACATATACATATTTTTTTGTATGAAAAACTGAGTTTTGCAAAAAGTGCCACTTGTTGTGGTTTGCCCCTGAGCAGTTCGTATTTCGACAATCTCTGAAACGTTTATGAGCCAATTTCGGGTCAGGAAAATTTTTAAGTTTCCCCGCAGGATAGACCCATCTCTGAAACACTACTCTTGTCTCATCCACCTCTTGTTGACAGAGCCTTTAACAGATCTGATCTCCAATAGTCTTTGCCTTCAACATGTTTTTTACTATCCTCTCCTCATTCGTACTTTCTACATAATCAAACCATCTCAGCGACACTTTTTTAACTTTATCTACTATGTTGCAATCATCTATTACAAAATATGATTTATGTAATACGTTTCTTCTAGATGTTCTGTTATATCGCAAATCACAAATAAAATATACCTGATTTTATGTTAAAAAATATACATTTATGTTTTGTTTTCTAATAAAAATGGACTGTGGAATCCCTTAAATATGTACTTTTGAATATAACATTTGCCAGGTTGTATTCAAAGGAATTTAAGAAACAACGTAACAAAAAGGTGGTTGCTTCCAAGGAAGAAAATCGAAGTCCCATTAAAGAGCAAGCTATAAAAAGACATCAAAAATTGAATAAAAACGTTTATTAACTATTTTTGATATGTCAGAGGGCTTACTGAGTCAATGTTGGCGAATATGGTGGGAGAAGTGAGGCGGAGTGGTAGCGGGTCAGCAAGTTCAAGATTAGATAGATAGATTCAAGAAACATAATCATCTTCATATATATATATAGAATTACTGTGTTAGGTACCTAGGTGGTCGCATGACGCGAAACAGCATTAGCGTCTCTTAACTATGTTGGTGAAAACCGCTGACGGCGCGGAATGCGATTGTTCATGTCACCGCGCGCCGGGTCGGAGGTGATTTCGCCTCGACCTTGCAGTGACGCAGGTTCGTCGAAAAATAAACATCGCTCTCGACATTCTTCTGGACCATTCTGCAATTAAAATTAAAAAAAAAGACTTATAAAGTGAATTTAGACATGCCCAGCGTGAACTCAACCCTGCTTCCAGTTGGGTCGCTTGTATTGTCTCAGTGACGTATGTGGGGAAATGCACCTCTGCGGGTAAAACGAGAGTCGCTCGTCAGTTTAGAAGCGTTTGTCATTTCCTTGTTTATGACAGTCTTTGCATAAGGGCCGGTTGTAACACCCTGATTTATGGTAATAGTTCGTTTAAACTAGTGACGCAACGAATACTACTTGCACGAATACGGATATCAAGCCTACTATTCGGCCAATACGTATACGAATACGAATAATTCAACAAGGTAATAAATAATACACCGCCGTTCTTTTTCTTACTAAGAGATTTAATAATTAAAATTTTTCCACCGGAAATTTTTTTTCAAAAAGCACAACATTTATTTTATCCGTTTGTACATTCCCAGCGTTCGAAAATAAATATTCATTTTTTCACACTTACGAGAGGTCATGTTATTAGATTTCATTTGAAATTATTTTATTAGTGTTATCACTTTTACTTACAACGGAAATAAAATGGAACGAACAGTACGTATTGCAAAACAAAAACTATATGAAATGAGCACCTAACCTTATTAATAACCCAACAGAACTAGATGAAAGAACTCATGTTAAGCTGTGAAACAAGTTACAATTGACAACATGAGAACTCAACAAATCCATTCAATAAATGTTACAGGAATCCCCGATAATAGAGTGCGTAGGTGCACATCCAAACCGTAATTTGCGTTGCGTTCAGTTATAAATAGTTTGTTTTTAATATTCGTGATGATATTCGGCGAATACGAATATTCGTATTCGTTGTATCGCTAGTTTAAACCATATATTTTTACGAGAACGGGTTGTTTGATTGGTGGAAAACGCAAAAATGTATGCTTTAAACGAAAGATTACTATAAACCAACTCGATGCCACCGGCCCTTAAGCGGAATAAATTGACAATTGGGAAAAATTGTTTACGAAACCACGCTGTGTCCGCGGTCCAGCGATCACGCAATGTGGATTATTTTAAGGGTTTGTGTACGAATCCGGAGGCACGTACGCAGGACGGACCCACGTACACATGCACGTGTGCGCGCACATGCATGTACAGCCGAGCATGCCGGTGAGGCTAGTGCGAAATAAAGATGGCGCTCCTCGAAGACTGGTTTGGCTTGTGTGGCGCGGCGTGGCTTCTGGCACCCGGCCGGTTCGTTCATTCATGAATCTGCGCGTCCCGGGACCCGTCTCCGGCGATCTCGGATGATCCGATCCCGGATTGGTACGTTCATCCCGGGAAACTTTAACTGGTAACCCTGAAACACGATTGGATATTTTTTGTTCTACTATGTATATGGACATGAACCTACGTAAATTTCTTGATACACAACCTGGGGCCGCGGCTGGTCCCGATTAGGGAATACAATCCCGAGTCGGGATTGCCCTTTCGGAATCCCTCGAGATTGGAATTTCCAATCCCGCGGGATCCCTACGGATCGGGATCCCGAATACTTTTGTGTTTTTTGTTGTTTATAGAGCTGAATAGCAATTAACGACAGTGCCTTACATTTTTATATCAGCAATTTTAATAAAATGTTCATAATTAATCGTTGCATTAAAGTTTTTGTAGGCGTTTTTCCAAGCATCAATCAGTCAATGTAGTTGAGTAAATACTACTAACTAGTTGTAGTTTTTATTACTGTGTTAGGTTGATAAAATACAGCAAATATTATTCAAATTTGAATGTTACATGAACATAAGTTTTAAGTTCCTACTTACTAAAAGTTCTATAGACATATACAATTAAACTTACAAAACATAAAAAATGCTGATCAATCCCGATAATCTCGTTCGATTTTTCGGTTCGGGATTGATCTCGTAAAATGCCTCGAGATCTCGAGGGATCCCGATCTCGCGGGATCGGGATTGCATTCCCTAATTCCGATGCGTTTGTTTGACTTGTTTAAAAAATCAAAACGAGCTTGTAAATTTTAAAACAATTATGAAATAGTCAAACTTAATTCACATATAAAGTATAATGTACATAAGTCGCACTCTATTGTAATAAGTCGTTTTTACTTAGATAATGGAACGGAATTTTAAAAATTAAAAAATGGCCATTGCTTAAACACTTTTGTTTAATAGGGGATTTAATTATGTAGGAATAAACAATTAACTGCACTATGAATGTGTCTTAAAAATCTGCACCCAATCTCCTCGCCCGAAAAAGACGTTTATGATCATCACTAGCCACGATAGACGTACGTAGGGTGGTTCCTTCTCTCTAACTTCACCCTTAAAAATATATAGTTTGCGTTAACTTTGAACAACAGTCGTAATGAACAGGACATTACTAAAAAATAAGCTTAAAATTACATGCACAGATGATACTTGTTACTATTTTAGAATTCCGATTTTTAATTTTCTGCCATTTGAAAAATATACCTTCGACCAAATTAATAACAAAAATTCGCATATCCAGCATAAGAAAATTGACAATTTATCATTACGAGTATATTTTCAAATTACCGTATGTGTGTCAACATTGCTTGGAGGATATTGGGATAAAATACTCTTGATTATTATTGGTTATTTCGTCCCATTCATAATTTGTGGGTATCAAGTATCGCTTTCTTCCCGGGATCGGCGAGTCCCGGGATCGCGGCGCCGGCTGGCTTCTCTAGCCTCGGTGCAGCAGGTTCTGATCGATAGTGCGCTTGTCACCGGTGGGAGGGGCCGCCCATCGCCGGGACATTAGCCCTGACGCGGACGCCGAGGTACGGCGTCGTAACGACCCGGGAAGTTGCGCGATCCGCGGTCGATTGTGATGGCGAGCAAACGCGTCGTCGGCCGACCGTAGAAAGCGACAATCTGCGAGGCTGCATGTTTTGACAGCCGCGTATATTTATTGTCCGTCTGGGTAATGAGATGCAATAGTCGCAGCGCGGTTTCTTTCAACGGTGTTTTTGATGTGTACCATCTTTCCTCTCGCTTTCCTGCGATCCGTGGCAGTGATTTCGTGAAAATGGACGGGAAATAAGACGCGCGCAATTTCATTTAACCGACGAGCGCGAAAAAATCATCGTTTATAAACAAATCAACGTCCAGCAAGCGCCATCGCAGCGAAGACGCACACTTCCAACAGTCAACGCTTCCGATTTTGTATATATGGTGCGAGGCTGGTGACCAGCGTGTGGATGTTGTAACTTTGATATATTTTTGCTTATATTTTCGAAACTATCCAATAAATACTTAATTTTTTTACGTTAATGTAGCACAGATGTGGCATTTCTAAACAAAATGCGTATTTAGATATACGGTACCTACCTAGTGTGGCAAAATTCAATAATAAATAAATGCACGTACATTTTCTTTACTTCTATTTACTAATTAATATATATAAATTAACATCAAAATTTTGCTCGTTTTTTTGTCTGTTTTTCTTATTTCATATGTTTGCACCTTAAAATGACATAATTTAAAAAAAAAATAGGGAAGTCGATAAAAATAGTAAGTAGTAGTCTCCTCGGGTATATATGTATGTATGTTATGGATCCCGGAATGCGTATTAAATAGAATGCCTTTCCGGTTAAGGTAGCGCAGCAAGTTTTTTAATTTCTGAACCTTCAATTTAATATTCTTCTAATTTTTAGCCTTCCTGCTCGGAATAAAATATTCTACGCTGCAAAGTTTAGTTCGGTTTTGTCACTTGCCGCGATCTTAAATATTTTCATATTTTTGAGATTAATTTTCAACGACTCTACCAATAAAATAAACACAAGATCTCGTCAGGTACTGAATCTCTAAAACCGAACCAGAAAAATAGTTTTTCAAAGGATAACTCCATACACATGGATGCCGACATTTGAATACGTGTTTATTTATTATGCCAGAATGATGCTGGGGGAATTCTGCCAACACTGATCACCTTACACTCGTGTACATGCATCCGTGCATCAAATTCCTTTCGAGTAATTCCTCAGGCCTCCACAGCATCTTGTTTATCTCATAGATCAGAACATTCTTCCCTGGCTTTTCAGTCGTGTCTGTAATCTCAAATATTTCTCTATTAGCTGGCCAATGAAAAATATTGAAGCCTCAGAACCTGTTCAGAAAAGTCTTCCTGAGAAACAAATGAAGACGTTGAGAAGAGAATAGAAATATGAAATAGCTCCGCCGAAACTCTTGTCTTTATCCGACGATGAAATTAGAAAATGAATAGGAATTTTGAATCGATGCCGCGGCGCTGACCGCGACTGGCGAGCTGTGCCCCGCGCACCTGCTGACGTCACGCCAACAGGTGATCTCGTCCCACGTGACCGCCCACGTGCGAAATAATCAGCGTAAAGTACACAATGTTCGTAAACATTCGGAAACCCACGCGAGCGGGTCTCGTAGACGCACTCACCGGCCATCTATTAAGCTGGATGTCGGGCTTATCGCGCGGAATTCGGATCTCAGTCGGCGGGTAATGAGATCGAGCATTTCGCGGTGGAATTATTGGCGGGTGTACGCTAGTGGGCAGGTCCTCGTTCGGTTTTGAACTCATTTTTATTCTGCCGTAAGATGAAATGGAGAACTGAATAGTTATATTTATTTATTTATTAAATCCCAAAAGAAAATACACAAAATGTAATATATATTACAAACATTATAAGTATATTGAATAGTCGTGCAGCGGGTAATCTAGTAAGCATATTAAATCCTATAAAGGTATGTACATATACCTATACATAGGTTCGGGAGATGAGAAGTTAGACATGTGTAATGATTTACACACGACTAAAACTCAATAAAAACAATATAAATTAGTAACAAGTGACTAATATGAATACCTGGCTTTCAAAATAGTGAGTCGAAGAGTAGTTGTATGATGATTACAGTATACATTTATAAGGATATCAGATGTTCTTGTGTTTCGATTATCCATTTTTTATTTATTTTGTTTTTAGTTGACTTGTTTACTTCGTTTACAATTTTTAATTCGGTGGATAATAGATTGAAATCAGAATTTTTTTAATATTTAAAATTTTGTACACCTCAGGCATGATAAACGAAAAATAATCGTGATATTATTGCCATCGGTACTGCAAATATCATCATCGTCTTTATCGGCCTGGGTTTGTTTACTGCTTGGATGCATCTCTTCTGCTATCGTCACTCCATCAAGCTCGAGGAGCGCCAACATTCCGGGACTCTCCTTCCCACCAATCACCACGTCTTCAGACAGATACTTCCAGCAATTCCCACTAGATATTTCGCAGATTTTTTGGTTCTCTTGTGAATTTACGCTTTTGGTTCTCGTCATATTTCAAGCGATACTCTTCATGTAACTATTAAGGCGTAATCCACATCTCGGCTGGGATTTCTGGGAGCACGCGCTGCTTGTAGAATAATTTTTTCATCTGCTTTATGTTACACAATTTGTTTTTATGCGAATTGCTGTTAATTTGAACGATTGTTAATTTCCACTTATTCCAAACAATTAAGTGTACGTATTACGTGTGCTGTGAAACATTGAGAACAAAACTGACCTACTTGGAGCGGAACAATAATCGCGCGACATTTGCGTAAAATTGTCGTTTCTATGTGCGATAACGACCCATCGGGCCCATTGTCTCCCGGGTCTAGCCATCACTCCGAAGGGTCAATTATGCCATTCTGAGAAGTATGCCTACGTAATAATTTCTAAATTATACAAAAGCTACAATCAATACAAATGACTAAATTATGCAAAGGGTACAATCCATACAGATTACTGAAGAATGCAATGTCAGGAGGTGGGCACCGCAGAAGTCCCACAAGCGCGCGTCGTGACTTGTGATGATCCATTTAGATAGATCTAATTTTGCTATTCCGTAGTGTTTTTAATCGTTTGACCGGGACTTGAACTCGGAACCTTTGTATTCTACTTCCAGTTCTTCTTCTTTTTAAAGTGAACTGGCCGAAACATTTTTAGGTTGTGGCGGTTGGCTGTGTAGGTATTGGCTAATTTGGCCTGAGTCAACTACCCCCTCTTATGGAGTTTACCACCAACCACTCTATGCAGATATTAAGAGAGCTTATTACGTGGGAGTGTAATAAGGCCGTCCGTACTTACTGTTTATTCACTCGGTTATTAAAATTATTCTAATTACTACATTTTTACAATTTCGGGTTACAAGTCTAAATATATAGAAAGCAACATGAGCGTAGTTGACCAAATCGAGGCGGGCGACGGAATGCTGGTTCGCGCTCGGCCGCGGTCCGGGCCGCCGGTCGCGCTCCTGCTCCGGTGTTGCCAGGTCGTGAGGTCCGGCACAGGTCCTTCAGCCATTATGTACTTCCAGTAGATTTCTAGCGATTTTTGTGATAAAGGATGTTATGCTCCTCTCACTGTCCCAAGACAAGACCCAAGATATAAAAGTTTTCGGCTTTTATTGTATTAAACTAGCTGCAAAGTATTTCTCTTTACTCATTCTAACCCCTTCGTCATTTTTCACCACTCTTCCTTCTTTAGAGGTACATCTCAAATGATTCAAATCATCTTAACGTTTCTTCAATTTAGCTTCAATTGCGGTTGACCATTCTATCAATCGATCGACGGCAGTTTTCTCGGAGGTATTTTTTTTCCAGCGAAATGAATATTATTATATTATTTATATTATGTATACATTATACTTCTTGATTCATATTCTCGTATAATATACTACATTTCATCGCAATTAATTGTCTCATCTCACATTTACGTAGAATATATTTTGTGAAATTCGCAAATAAAGTTTTGAATCATTTATCTTTAGAGTAAATTTCATTCAAATGTCTTGACTCATATTGTCGTGTAGTATTTATATGTTCATTAAATACGCAAATAATGTCTTGACTCATATACAAATAAAGAAAATTTAATTAAATTCGCAAACAATGGTTTGACGCAGACACTCGTACGTACATTAGTATGGAATTATACTCGCACGTTACGCAACGAGAGAGCTCAGTAAACCATCACTGCTTTGAAAACATGTCGTTATTTATTAAAATAACCTCGTTTAACATCAAGGTTTATATTATATTATAACATTGTACTAATAATATAACATAAAACATCAGCGATAAGGCGCGAGACAATGTAGAATGTTTTTAAAACAACAATGCAACAATGTGCGTTGTTCAAAGGGGATCCCGTATGAGTACAATCATTGGAATTCTTGGTTATTTATTTCATTATTATTATATATATGTAATAATGAATGATCCGGGTCATTTATTCTTACTCATTTTACGCAAAATTAAAAATGTTATCGAATAACGAAAATTTGTAAAAATATATATAATATATATATGTATTTTATATATTTAAGGATGAAATATTTTTTAGTACACCAGCAGGCCAACCATTTAAAAAATGATCTCATTAAAAATAAACACTATATGAGGGAAAAGCGACAACAGTTATATCCCAATTATAATTGTTTTCGTATTTTTTAAGACTTAGAATAGTTGTCGATGGATTTCAAATATATTATGACGTCTCTGCAAAGTCGAAAATAGCTCCAGTCAACCGTCACGCTGGTATCCCTGGAGTGACAGGAGTATTACGACCAATTAACTCATGTTCGAATACTCTTGGGAAATGACTCGTTCCAGATTTGTAAATAAGGAGACCAATTCCAACTTCACACGTTTCACAGTAATGTTTCTTTGGCGGTTAAAGCCATTTTTAATAACTCGAGTTTAATGTTTTCCTGGTCCTCCCCGCCCCACATCGTGCACAGATCATTGTATTTTGTTTTGGTCTCTCCAAAAGCCGGCTGAACTTTTTTCATGAAATTCAGACAGTGTTTTTTTTAATTTTGTTAGATAAAGATTATATTATAATTTTTTTCGTTAGTATACAAAATGTTACGCGCATTTCACTCCCTTTCTTTTAACTCGTAGCGTCTGCTTGCCTGCTTGTCTGACGAAAAAACTTTGGATCGATTTTTAACCCTTTTCCCGTGATCAAATCGAGCTGAAACTTTGCAGGCAGACTCGTGGCGACGATAAAAATGATCTAACAAATTTTCGTTTTAAAAAAATTAATAATTATAGTATAATTTTGGATGTTTAGAAATTTTAATGTTTTTTTTCAAATTGGAATCATTCTGTATGAGTAATTAGCCCGACGCGTGTGTAGATAGACACGAAACATGATTCAAAGCAAAAAGCAGTATTGTAAAAACTTGGTTTTTTGATGTAGTTATGTGGCATATTTTACGTGAATAGCTTCCGAAAAGGCATATTCTATGTTAAAAACTACATATTCTATGTTAAAAATTACGAGTGTCCATCCTTCTGTATTTGGTTCATCTCAGGGCTGACTTACCCCGCTGAGATACGCGGCAGGATAGCCCAGAAGACACCACACGGCGAGTTCTGAGACAAGATCTGTATCGTTTCGCCTACCCCTCTGGAAATAGCTCGATCGCGAGAAAGTGTAAGACTTAGTACATCGTCGATGTCGAAGCGAGAATGCTTAAAACGATTTTGTTTCGATCTGCATATTTGAGATGTGCCCGCAGCCTACCTGTTGCGGCCTGGCCTCTTTTTTCCGCGTGTATATGTGTAACTCGCGCGCGTCGAGCTTTTTAAGTTGGTTCGTCATTACGGCGGCACTACATCGCCGCTCCTACCGCGCTTTGGTGCCCGCGGCGCAAACTAAATAAAAGTAACACGCCACACTGCCGGTCGCTGGAAACGGACCGAGCGGCCGGCGGTTTAAAAAATGTCCGCATCAACGTGGCCC
>JADDOH010010612.1:0-112799 GCA_016648135.1 Agrypnia vestita
GTTCTCGGTCCAGGGGATGAACGGGACTGCGGGGACACTCTGGGTGGGTCTAAGTAGAATTGCGCAAAGCCTCCACACAGTTAAAATGTGTTCAGTCAAGCAAAGGTGAAGCAGTTCGAATCGGACCAGAGCGTCGTGCCTCAAACACAGCCGGAGGGAAGAAGCCCCTACGTTCTTTCACTCCCCTTGGCTCGACGAGCTCGGGCTCTGGTTATGAATGTATGTGAATGTAATAACTACGTACTCAAGGACGAGATAGGACGTTCCTCATGAACGAGAAATTATAAGATGCAGGTAGCAGTTCGACAGTCAATACTTATGCTCGGGGCCGCTTTAATGAACGAGATCTGTTAGCAGTTTAACAATCAATTTTTATGATCGGGACCGCATTCAGGCGCGCGATGACATTACTAACACCATCATACTCATCATTCACCACCTTTTCTAACTTGCTGTATACAGAGACCTTCGGGGTTCTCTCTTCCCGGCCAGCGAGAAACATATCAGGAACTTCACAATCAACTGTAATAATCATGCTGTTTTACCATCATTTAATATCTCTAGTCAATAAGACTACACCGTGGGATCAATCACATCAACTATATTGGCGATGCTAACATGGCTCTGACTGACGCGCTCAAGGGAGAGTCTTTTCCAGTCACCCAGTTAGTTCATTCAGCCCTTTAATCAGCAGTAAACATCATAATAATCCGGCTCATGTAGCCGCAACGTGGGATCCTCAACATATACACCAGTCAATTTGACTGCTCCGCGGGATAATATACAAACCTTAATATCAGACGCGGGATTTCTTCCTGATATGTTTGTCGCCGGGAAGCAAGGACTTCGGGGGATTCCAGCAGGAGCAATAGAGTCTCGGCTTGATCTTGGTCTGCAGCTTAGTGTGGGAGGTTATGTCTAAACAGGAGTTAACCACCGGATGCGGCGATGCTCTGGGGCCGCATCCCCCTCCACCCTACAGGGGGGGGGGGGGCATCTAGAATCCACGTTTGAACAGAAGTGGTTAGACACTTCTTGGATTTCACTTACAAATCTGTATCTTCCATTCCCTTAGAATCTCGGGCTGCGATAATGTCAGACAAAGCTTGCCCTGAGCCTCTGTTGCGCCTAGTTGTTGTGAATATATATATGTTTGTCTTCCCCTACTATGTACTATGAACAGATAGAGCAGATCGGACAACGTGGGATGCGCTATTGGTAGGTTTCTTACTTGTGTTTTGAATATAACGTATGCTATTATATCTTGTAAATCTGTCATAAATGGGTGCCGCATGTGGTTGTGCTGACACTGTTCTAAGCTGCTATTATGAGATGTTGATAATCAATGCGGGCGGAATCTTTAGCGTATGCCGTTAACTTGGCAACGATTGTATTGTTTTATATTACAGTATTTTAACCCCGATGGTATTATAGCTATGGCGGTTCAATGTGAGGGAGTTTTGCTACTAGCGTTTATTCCTAGGCCACGCCGCATATAATTGGCTTTTAGGCCAACTCCGGACGTGGACGATATCGGCTATCTCTCATATAGGCGAAACTGTAGAGTTCTAGAGCGGTTTCTAGAAGGACGAGTACGGATTAGTTACGTGCGTTTGTTATTTCCATAGTTAGGTAAGAATTCGATCTATATTAGTCTAGTCGCGTTAATAAGAATACGAATCTCACCACATATCAAAAGAATTTTGGATAGCTACGGACACAACGGAGGAGGAATTTTCCTAACCACTAGATAGATCACGACTGGCCAATTTTGAAAATATAAATTCTTAACAAAAAAAAAAAAATATTAGCTTTCATGTAAATATACTTCCGAAGTTCTAAGTTCGACTTAAGTTTTCATCTAGTAGCTTAAAGCATAAAGTGTGTGCTTAAAAGTCCCAAAAGCTGTAATAAAGCTCAATTCGGTAGCTTAAAGTCTCAAGCTTTGGGCTTTTCGTAAAACTTACATTATTAAACTTTATAGTTAGGTATTTAGCTTAGGTGAACAGGTGGATACGTTACAACATGAAATCGTAGGTATCCGTTTCA
This sequence comes from Agrypnia vestita, assembly GCA_016648135.1. Taxonomy (NCBI): domain Eukaryota; kingdom Metazoa; phylum Arthropoda; class Insecta; order Trichoptera; family Phryganeidae; genus Agrypnia; species Agrypnia vestita. The sequence continues at coordinate 2,050 of JADDOH010010612.1, forward strand.
AGAAAAAATCTATTGTAAAGTGTTGTACAAATATTTATCTGAAAATGATAAAAGGAAAATTCCTGGATTTATCCTCCTTTTTATTCCTTCCCGAAGCAACGATTCCCGGGGATTTCCGCTAATCAAGGGGAACGATCTTCCCACGTAGACAGGTTTCCATCTTTTATCCGAGGCCAGAATTGGAAATAGATTCGGAATGGATAAGAAAAATTTTGCTCAATCAGAAAACGGAGTGTTTTCAGTCAGATAAAATCATAAGGGCGATGGGAAAGGGTCTAGGCAGGGTCGGAAAACATTTTTAGGTATTGTCCGAAATCTATTTGGGTTCATGATTAAAACACAATATGCTGTGAATTGATTAAACAGCTCTAATAAAGATTTCTGAATGCGTTTTTTTTTGGTATTTATTTCATTTTTGCAATGGCGGGTATATTGACAACGGCAATTTCTTCCAACCACCCTAACAATTTAGTGTAACAATTGAAATAAATTTCCGGTATACAATGTTATAGTGACAACCAACTTCAAGAATACGAGACTAGTAGGAGACGGACGGGGACAAGAAGGGTTTGAGTAAGTTTTGGAATACTAAAATTGATATCACCATAGAAAACAAAATCGTGGGGGGGGGGGGGTGTGATTCCAGCGATAGTAAATGAAGAATATACCTACCGACGAGCGAGAAGTTTTCTAGTGCGAACCTGAGCGATTTCAGTAAAGTGCATCAGTGTGTGAGATACAAATTATTCAAGAATGAAGAAGAATTTAATGAATTAGTGTATGAAATATTTAGAGTGAATTTTTAGGAACAGTGATCTGATTGAATTCGTGTCCAGTGACCTTGTGTAATTAAAAAATGTTTAATTAATTTTTTATTGGTTATAGTTTCATTGGATTCTCACAGTCACGATACCATGACATTATTATTTGTGTAAAATGCGGGTCTAACGTGAGTAGGGAAATAACTTGTAATTTTAGTAGAAATCGGACCATTGTAAAGATTTTTTCACCCCAAGTGTATTTATTATCAGTGGTGCTTATGTCTCTTTTAATTTATTGTTTATTATTATTAAGGTTTTTATTATAATTAAGTTGTCAACTATGCAAAAAGGGTTGAGAAGTTATTTTTTTAAAACCGTCACTATTTAAAAATAAATTGTAAGAAAACTATTTAACCGATTTAAAAATATTTTTCATATTTTTTTGTTATAATCGTTAAAAAAATCATGAAACACGTTCATGCAGTTATACGGGGTGATTTGGAAAAAATTAATAACCTCGCAGGATTATATTTCTGCTTTAATCATAAGTCGAAAATGTTCAAGCAACCATGACTCTGACATCAATAGTTATGGAGATACGCGGTATGTAAGTTTGCATTTTTTTCAATATTTCTGACTTATTTTTTGTAAAACGTTGGATTATCGTTACAGTAACTTATAACGAATATGAAAAATTCGTTCTCTTTAATACAAGTCGAATAAAATAATAAAAAGTTTCCAATTCCAAATGGAAAACATTACAATTGGAATTTCTACATGGTTTTTATCACTTTATTTAACTTATATTGAAAAGAATGAATTTTTCGTAATTGATATGGGATACTGTAATGATAATTCAACGTTTTGTAAAACATAAGTCAGAAATATTGAATAAAAAAATGCAAACTTTGATATTGCATAACTCCATAATTATTGATATTTGGTCACAGTTGTTTAAACATTTTCGACTCATAACCAATGCAGGAATATAGTCCTGCGAGGTTATAAATGTTTTCCAAATAATCCTGAATAAAACCCACAAAGTGGAGCAATTTTTACTCTTTCTTTTAACTCGTAGCGTCTGCTTGTCGCTTGTCTGCCGAAAAAAATTTGGATCGACTTTTAACCCTTTTCCCGTGATCCTATCGAGCTGAAACATTGCAGGCAGACTCGTGGCGACGATAAAAATGATCTAACAAATTTTGGTTTAAATTTATTAAATTATTGCACTATAATTTTGGATTTTTCGAAATTTCAACGGTTTTTATTACTCCTTTTCGTAGCGTCGCCCGACTCGAGCCCGAAGCGTGGAATAAGCGCGAAACCTGTTTCAACTAGTAAATGAGAAAGGGGGTATTATAAAAACTCGATTTTTGTGGGTTAGTTTTTTAATTTCTAAAATCGCGTTAGTCTGGCAATTTATTCATTGATTCAATAATTTAGTTTATGACGTTCTAGAAAAATATATTATCTAAGTACAATATATGTTATCATGAGATGAGAACAAGGTACACACGTTTTTTAAAAACTTTTATCCGTTTTACCCCATCTAGGATAACTTATCCTTGTTTCCTTAGCTGCGATCTAGAATAATCGAAAAATCTCCCGAGTGCTCCTCGAATGAAATTATTTTTGAAAGCCCACATTTCGGTAACTGACGTTTTTCTACTTCAATTAGTGTCCGGTAGGTGACATTTTTTCAGATGAAAATACGCCATTCTTTACGAATTATTGAATGTTATTTCTTAATAATAAATATAAAAGCCTACATAGAAACATGACATATCAAAAAAAGTAAAAAATGTAAGTCTATAAAAAATCTAATAAAGTCTATAAATAAATAAAACCAGTCAATTTGACGCCAGACAGAAGTATTCTAGTCGATATTATATTAGACTAAGAGTCAGCGACCAATTAGACTTACTTGGTATTCTAACTAACTAACTAACCATCACGCCGTTTTCCGCAGGGGTAGGCAGAGAGGATAGAACGCCATATTATCTTGGCACACCACTTTTGCTTCGGCTACATTCATACATCTTCTCATATGTTCTACATGACCAAACCATCTCAGCACTCCTTTCTTTATTCTGTCTATCATGCTACAGCCAGCATTACATTCACTTCTAATTTGTTCATTCCTCACTCTATCGACCAAAGATTTTCTCATCAAGCGCCTTAGTGACCGCATTCAGTCTAATTTCATTTATTTTTTGCCAATTCTAGGATTATCTTTCATACATCAGAGTTGGCACTAGAACGCCATTATGTATCGCTAGTCTTGCTTCTTTTGATAGGTTCTTATTGGCCATAATGGCATTCAGAGTTAACTCAGTATTCAACCTGAAATATTTTCTGTAGATGTAAAATTTAGTAGGTAGGTTTGGACATTATAACATTTGATTTCGGGGGATTTTGGCAGATAATATGTAATACAGGTACAAGAAAATGTGAGCAAGAGGAAAAAACGCTACACTCTTCTGTCATGGCATAACGCTTTTGCCTCAACTTATTTCATACATCTTCTTAAACACGCTCTTTTTTTATTATTTTATTTATTTAGAAAAATATATGAGACCCGACGCACGATTGTTCTATGAATACCTATTAAAATTTAACTTATGTTTGTCATTCACATTTGTTTAGTAAAAATGATACCTATATTGAAAAAATGAAAATAAATTGATAACAGTTTTTTGTTATTATTTACGAGTATGTACTTCTTAGTATATTTTGTCAATTCACAGTTTTGTTAAGTCACTATATAATTTCAGTCCATTGAAAATGATCTACGATTGTCTTATTTTTCTTGTAGTTGTATGTTGTTCGCTTGTTAAGCATACTATACATTAAATAAATAAAATAAAATATTTGTATAAAAATGTTATCCATTTCTGAATAAACCACCCACCTGGAGTACAAATATATTTTATACCAACAAATATAAAATCCACTCTCAATATTTGACAGGATATTTTATATCTACAACTGAATTCTTAAGTAGTCACAAATTTCAGGGTCGAGATGACACTCTCGGGCTTCCAAAGCTTCAGAAAATACGACAGGGTTCCAGAAAATACTTGAAGGATATGTCTTCGAAAAGCCTACCTAAAGTTTTCTTGGAAAGGTACGGCTTTGATAAAAATTGATCGTTCTAAATTTGTACGAAGTAGATTTATTCACACGGCAGTAACATTGATCTTACGGGCCCTATTAACGGAATGAGACATGTTGAGATGACTCGGAGATTTAGTTGAGACAAAACTCAATACTGCGTAAGCGTGTTAACATTTTATTCTGCAGATAAAGTAAGAAATAATCTTGAAATTAGCAGAAAGACAAAATGTGCGTAATAATGGTACCTACCTTAAACTAAAAATGCCTAATGTTATTTATTCTGAATGTATCAAAACCAACATTATATGGTTTTTACCGCTGCTAGTGATTTCCTATTCGCCCAACTGACGAAAACAGCTTAAATGGTAAACGAAATATATTCATATATTTTTAATATTTGTCAAAATTTGTTGATGTTTATCCAATCGGTTCTCAAAATATTAGTTTTCTTTGCCACTGGGATAATAAAGAAATCAAAAAGTAACATAAAACCAAAAAAGAATAATAAAAATCATGTTTTTACGAATTTTCTTATCATTTAAGATTAAAGAGTTAAAGTTGTTATTACGGTCGTTAGACATATTTACCTGTAACTGGTTGCGGATATTTTATAAGAACCGTATGTTTTTCCGAGAAAAGATTCTCGACGTTTCGTTGAATTCTTATTCAACGTCATCAGGAGGACGACCTTTACCCGCGGAGGTAGAGGGCGGATTTACGCCCTCAGAATCAGCAATCAGTCACACTCCTCTGTCCTGAAATCCAACTCTCACCTCATCTACATTCATGCCACATCTTCCGCGATCGTCTTCTCTTTCTGGTGCTGTCAACACTTGCGTCATATTTTTTTTTACCATTCTTTTCTCATTCATTCACTTAATATGCCCAATCCATCTGAGTGACCCTTTTTTGATTCACTTAAGTATGCAAAGATCAGCTTTACATTCTTTTCTAACATCTTCATTCTTTACTCGATCATAAATGGATTTGCCACACATACATCTAAGTGATCTCCACCGCATTCAGTCTACTTTCATTCCTCTTCTGCCAGCTAATGACTTCACTTCCGTACATTCGTGTTGGTACCATAATACAATATTACCGTTATTATTTATTCAAGTAACATTTAATTTAGCTTTTTGAATCAGAAAAAAATCTTTCTTTGTTTAATACGTATAAATAATACATGTTTATTAAATTTTTCATTGAATACATTTGATTTCATGTAATAGTTATTTATTTATTCTGGATTCCTTTTTGAACACGATAATATTTATTTCTTTTTACATTTTTTTTTCACATTCTCTGGTGGATTATTATATTATTTTGGTCCATTGTAATGTAATACTTGCATATTTTTAAAATTAATGTAATCCCCTTTCAAGTGACTTTATTATTTTATATATATTTTTTCATAAAAAAAAACTACCTATTGGTATTCTAAGCAGGGATGGTATGATATATGTTTTTGAGACATGCAACATTTTTTATTGGTATGATAGATATTTCTTTTCTTTTTTTTATACACTAGCTGTAACTTGTCAAAAATGACGGTTATTATAATTGTCGGTTCCTAAAGAATAAGTATTTATATTAAAAAAAAGTGAAGAAAAAAAAAAAAAATAACGGACGTTATACGTTTTGGGATTTCCCTTTCCCCTTCATATAAAGTTATCTTATCGCTGACCAAGCGATAAGATAACTTTATATGAAGGAATTCGGAAATTCAAAATAATACTTACTTAAGGTATGTAAGTTCATGACAGCGCAAAAAATAAGTGCTCAAATTGGATACGGCTAGAAGGACAATATTTTAATTGGATCCGTCTCCAGCGACCAATTTGAGATTGTCTGTTGTGAGGGCGGCCTTATACGACACAATAAAATCACAAAAGAAAACAGCTCAATAGCTAGCTTTTAGAACTTACGCGGCTCGTATTTGAGTGGCCAATTTAAAAAATTTATGAATCCTATTTACGGTGACGTATTCCGACTACCTGAAATCGTGGCTCAATTTCTAGAATTATTATAGATAACTGGAATTTTGACAGTTTTAAGATATTAGCACGAAAAAAGTGTGTAAATATTTAGAAATTTAATAACAATATTCTTCTGTTCTGAGAATACAATTACTGGGTTATGTCCACAGAGGGAAAAAAAATAGATGTATCATTACCAGCTGCTAAAATCTATATATACTGTTCAAGAAAAAAGGCTATAGAGCTCTAGCATAGTCTATACAAATATATCTATAACAAAATCTGAACATATACAGGGTTATTTGGAAAACATTAATAACCTCACAGGACTATATTCCTGCCTTGATTGTGAGTCGAAAATGTTCAAGCTATCATGACCTAATCAATAGTTATGGAGATATGCGACATCAAAGTTTGCATTTTTTTTTCAATATTTCTGACATATTTTTGTACAAAACGTTGAAGTATCATTACAGTAATTTATATGGGTTACGAAAAAATTCATTCGTTTCAATAAAAGTTAAATAAAATAATAAAAACCTTGAAAAAATTCCAATTGCAAAATATTCCATCTTATCTTATCCAAACTCATCTTTTGTAAAACATTACAGTAACTTATATCACTTACGAAAAATTCATTCGTTTCAATGCAAGTCAAATAAGATGATGAAAACCCTGAAAAAATTCTAATTGGAATGTTTCCCAATTGGAATTCGAAGGTTTTTATTATTTTATTTGACTTGCATTAAAGAGAATGAATATTTGATATTCGATATAAGTTACTGTAATGATAGTCCAACGTTTTTCAAAAAATAAGTCAGAAATATTGAAAAAAAAATGCAAACTTCGATGTCACATATCTCCATGACTATTGATTTTAGGTCATTGATAGCTTGAAAATTTTCGACTCATAATCAAGGCAGGAATATAGTTCTGCGAGGTTATTAATGTTTTCCAAATAAGCCTGTATATACTATGTAGAATTTTGAACAATTTTACAATATGTAGATGTTTTTACGATGGTGAACGTTGCATTGTGCAGATTGATCATTTAAGCCAGATCAATAATTAAAATGAGCAATAATTAAAATGCGGAGTCAATGAAATGTTAGTTTGTAATTGTACCGATATAAATAAATAAATAAATTAAGGAAAATAAAAAATAATCTTAAACAAAACTTTAACCCTTTTTACATTAAACAATATTCTACACATATTTACACTTGGACTTATGACTCACTCAACCTATCACTAACATTGCACTTGATACTTTGTAGATACATAATTACTACCTTATGAAAAAAAATATTATTGACGAATTCAAAAAAATATTATAATTGTGTTCTATAACGCCACTCTGGGACAGGCGTAGCCTGGTAGAGTGGCATAATCCACAAATCTAACAAAAAAAATTGTGTAATCTTATCTTATATTTTTATTGTTGAATTATTATTAAGTACCTATATATTGTAAACAAGGATTTTTTGAAATAAATAAATAAATAAAATTCTGAATTCTGAATACACGCGTAACAACACGCTCTCCACCGCAACTTTTCGGTTAGTATGCGGGCATGACATGACAGTGGACCTAGAGAATTTTCAAAATCGGCCATCAATTTCAATTTCGGAGAATTTTTCAAGTCGTCAACTGGTCTTGAAATTTCTCCAAGCGAGAATTTTATTTGCCTCCCTGTTTTGTTTTACCAACACCGCAGTTTAAAGGGAATGGCGCGCGGCGGTCTCGAGGTCTTATCGCGCGGCAGTTCATCTCCACTGGGAGGGTTGGCAGAATGCGCAGAAATCCCGGCAACGGTTCGCCAGATACGTGCTCCGATGGGAGATAAAATCCCGGATCCGGTGCTCCACCGGCACGAGAAATACGGCTCAGTTAAATCTAAATCTACAGCAAGTACCTTCTTTCTAGGTTTTTTATTTTTTATCAGAAATTTATGCGGGTTTTAAGTTTATGCATAAATAACTGTAAATGAATCCGCCTTATTCTTAAAATAGCAAAATTGTTATAATGGTGGTTGTTATCTCAATACTAAAAAATATACGGAACGTATTTATGCCCGTGTTATATGTGTGTTAATCCATTAAAAGAGACAGCGTATAAGGTCGAAAAATTTACGTTAATAGACTAGGCTGCCATGGCGAAATTGGATAACGCGCTATTCCCGGATTTAGTGTAGTTCCGTTGGTTCGAATCCGGTAGCAGCTAAAATATTTTTTCGTTAATTTGATTTTTCTGTATGTCTTTTCTAATTGATAAATACATTTTTTTTAAATTATTTGAAATTAAACGAATAAATTTGGTACGTTTCAATGACAAAATGTAAGAGAAACTATGAGAAAAAGTGATGAATTTCGCTCGCATTGTCAGACGATCGTCCTAACCGTTAAATTCTGCGACAGCAACGTCGACGACAGCACTTTTCTTAAAGCAAATTAACAGGCGTGTCCTGATTTTGTGCTGCCATTTATTTCTTAGCGGACATCATTATTCCTTGTCACATCCTTTTACTTTGTTTAAAAAAATACCTCCCTAGACCTTCTTATTTTCAGCGACGATGTTTTTGTTCAATTTCGAACCGAAATCAATGTTATAAGAGACGACCGAATGGAATATCTTATGGGATCAAGTCGCTTCGGATGTTTGTCCAGGCCGACTAACCTATTTTTATTAGAATGTTTTTCCCTAGGCAAATAGGTAAGTGCTCCCAGAATAGTCCATTACACGTATTAACGGGGTTCGTATTGCTGACCATTTTCTTTGACATTGGACCGTGGGTTGGAGCGAAATTGAAAAACAAATTTACACAGAAAATATTTTCCATTTTACATATATAACTTTATATCTTACGCTTATTTATTTACCGATAAGCTTTTTATATAAATATATTTTATTTTTTTCATTTATAGGTTTTCTTACAGCCATATACGTATATTAATAAAATATAAAAAATAAGAAAAACAGCTGTTTTTCTTTGGAGCTTTTGGTCAATTAAAAGAAAACACATATTTGCAAGAGTCGATAAAAAAAATCAAAGTGCTAAATAGTAAGTTTATGTGAGTGTGTGTATTTGTGAGCTTTTATGTGCCGTGTGTGTACGCGTTTTTATGTGTTCGTATGTGTGTTCACATGTGTGAGAGGAAATATGTCATCTCGCGAGATTATTAGTAACGGAATTTGTGAACTTAAATGTAAAATATTATGTTTTGCAAAGGCCGTGTCATAGGAATCTAGAACAGGGTTAATAATACAGTTTTTGCTCTCCGATGATTTAAGTGGAAAAGGCGTGGTGCTCTTGTTTGTCCCTGCTGGACATTAAAATGTATCGAGTTTAAAATTTCAGGTGAAATATCTTCACAGAATACTTAATAATCTACGCGATAATTAAGAATTTTGTGAATATATTTCATATCGCCTATCTTCAATAGCAGTTATATTCTTCGCCTGTCTTCAATATCAGTTATCTTGTGGTGCTTGTAAGCCTCGACATGGTCATCGAAGTGGAAATTTTTCGAAATTCAGTGGTTTTGTGAAAGTCTGCCGAATTTCAGACATAGATCTATGCCTCCGAGGGTATTTTGCCTACATCTTGTAAAATAGACACTCGACATGTATTGTGTTGATGCGCCGTTTTATAAAAATTGTAACGAAATGGAAAGCAGAACATATAGCGAACTGTCAGAATCCCTTATAATATGTCGCAACACTATCGAAGGATCGAGAACGACCTGTAGCAATCTAGGGTGATCTACAATATCACGGAAACGCCTGGAACAATACTAGAAAGGAATAGAATAATCTAGAAGGTTCGAAACCAACGTGAATTTGAATTTTGACTTTGTATTTGTTTTTTTGGGTATTTTAACCGGTGACACATTAACCGTTATTTGAGATCTGTACTTGTTTGCATTAATGATGTGCAACTGATTTTTTGCAATTCGACGGGCAGCCATCGGTACTAGATAACAATTGTATCTTAGTTATTAATCATCCATACAATCTATACCTTTAAAACTCAATGTCTATCGTCTGTCTTTCTGTCTATCTGTCCGTCTGACCTTTATACACAGTTTGAACGATCTGAACCAAATTTTGCATACTTATTCCTTATAATCCTGCAGAAAGCATATTTTCTTCCTCCTCCTTTACCCCACTCCTACCCCCTGATATATTTTTTATACATATCTTTACCGTTTGACTTATCTGATCTAAATTTTGAATACATATTTTTTACTACCCGGCAGGTAATACTGGAAAAATTTCCTCCCTCCTCCTTTAACCCCCTCCCCCCCCCTTTCCCTGATATTTTTTCTATACAATCTGTACCGCTTGACATATCTGACCCAAATTCTGCATACTTATCCTTTAGGGCCCTACGGAAAGCATAGATCCCTGATATATTTTTCATACAAATTTGTACCGTTTGACTGATTTGATCCAAGATTTGCATACATTTAGGACCTGGCGAAAAACAAAAACCACATTTTCTCTCTGGGCATCCTACCCATCCTAGACTAGGTTAAATTGAAACATTTTTTTTATTTAAGACTTTGAAAAATAAAAGAATCTTTGTTTCCCCCTACATACTTAATTTTAACTTAATTCTTGACACATGCAACGCCGGGTACGAAGAGCTAGTCACATATATAAATCCCAAATAACTGTACCGAAATCACTAACCACGACTAGTTTTGACAGCTCGTTCGGTGCGAAGTAAGTCACGAGGCGACGGTCAGGTGTACCCAGTCGTGAATTTCGGAGCGATAGATAACAGCGAAATAATCGGGCGAATACTTACCGGTAGTAGCAAAATAAAGAGTTCATATATAAGTGATATATTACGAAATAGTGTAATTTAAGGAATTGCGTTAAGTTTAATTCATTTTAATTTAGCTTGTCAATTTATTTAAATAATTAATCACTAATTAATAATTTGCGTATTAATTTAAGACCTCCAAAACGATGGAGGGACAGTTGGATCTCGACGTTCCAAGAGTAGCAGCTTTCAGCAACAGATTTAGAAGAAGAGGAAGAAGAAAAATGAAAGTGTGATAATCTCGGAAATAATTTCATCTAGCAGCAAAGGATGATTTTAGACGTGATAAATGAAAATAAAAGATATTTGAAATTTTCAATTTGAAGAAAATTGCGAACCCTAAATAAATATTGTCAGATAATTACAGTGACAGATAGAGGGAATCCTTCGTACATCAATAAACACGACGTTTCATTTGATATGTCATTCACAATAAATCTTTTTTGGCATTTTTCATTTCGATAAAGTAAATACTGCTATGTAAGCGTTTAGAAAAACGAAGAAGTAATTTTTGGACATTTTAGATATAATCTAAATCGATTTATATAACGAATAAATAAAATACTATAACGTTTGACAATACAGTTTAGAGTTACACAAAAATTACAACAGTTACTTTACAAAAATAAAAAAATCGATGAAGGTATTTTTGGACATTTAATAATATATAATCTTAATCAATTTATATAACAAATAAATAAAATACTAAAACGCAATACAGTTTCGAGTACCGAAGATTTTAAACACTGGCTACTTTACAAAAATCGCGTACCCTTTAAATAAATTATTATTCGCTGAATTTTTTGTTTGTTGTCGCTTAAAATCACTTATCGTGTTTTAAAAAAATGGTGTTAAAAGTTGAAATAATAATCAGGCGTATTCTAGTATGTGTTAATAATTAAGGTGGTTAATAAAAATAATATTAAAATACTATCCCATTACCAGCCGCGACATCTATGTCAATGTGGATGACAAATTTCAGCCACAGATGGCATTAGCAAATTGATATATGAAATGAGTTTTATAAATAACATATATACAACTTACAAAAAATTGTTATATATGGTGGTAAATTGTGTAAACTGGTCACTTAAGCCAGCCAAATGATATATCGTTGGCCCTTTAAACACCCAAAGACTTCCATACCTACTTTCCAATATGGATATATCACATTGATTAATGAGTTTGATTCGAATATTTTTTCGGAAGATATTGCAACGAGGTGGTGGAATTGGAAGGAATTACACATTATTGAAATCTTTGTAAATCTTTGGAACGTCCCAAAACACTCTGCAATCGACTAGGACATTATCGTAAACTCTGACATTTTTTGAGACATGACATTTGACGAGTGCGACATTACCAGCTATAAAAACCTCAGTGAAGCAGTGTAATGAATGCGTATTCAACTAAGCTGCAGATATTCGGCGCGAGTACCTATCGACAAGCGAGAAGTTTTCTAGTGCGAACCTGAGCGATTTAAGTAACGCGCATCAGTATATAAGTGACAAATTATTCAGAAGTTATAAAATTGCAGCGAAAATTCTAGAACGAATTTAGTGAACTTGTGTGTGAATTATTTCGGAAACACTTAGTGACTTTATTTAAGAAAAGTGCTCCAATTAAATTCTTGTCCAGTGACATTTACCTCCCACACAGACACGTCCAGTGACAATATATTTTCTCTATTAATTCTTTATTATAATATTAATGCTAATTTGTTTTTACTTAAAAATATATATTTATTCACGAGGACATCACTGAACGACGCCTGCCTCGTACCAGAGATGTCAGTTCAATGTTCAGTGGGTTGCGTACACCTGTCCCGGATCTTGGGTTAATTTCCGTCCAGTCCGAGGGGTCAAGGGTCAACCAGCAGCCTTTCCCCGTCAGATAACATGTACCTACCAGATATTTGAGATAAAATATTTACCGGATCCAGATACAACCCCAAAATAAAGAATTTTTCACTAAAAAGCAAATTGACGTCAATCTATTGGGTTATTACCTACAATAAAGAGTTACAGGTTCGAGACCGGTTTCGAATGTACTTTTACTAGCAGTTAAGCAGCTTGCTGCTTGGCCATGCGGGCGGCTATCTGCGCGGCCATTGGTACACGCATTGCGGCCATTCTCTCTCTCTCTCAGCCACAATTGTTCAACCGCTGGACTCGGGCCTCTTCTAAAACCTTTCAATATTTTTTATCTTGGGCTATTTGTTGCCATCTTCGATACACAGGCTAGACACTGCCGTCTGTCCAACTTTTTTGCGGCCTCTCTAATTTTCTGCCACTGTTCTGTCTCATTACGTGTCCCGCCCACTGCCATTTAAGCTTTTTTATTATTTCCGCGATGTCGGTAACCTTTGTTCGGCATCTGCTCATTTCTAATTTTGTCTGGTAACAGAGACTGACGCCTAGCATTTGTCTTTCCATTGCTCGCTGAACGCACTTTAGCTTTTGTAAGTTACTGACAGTGAGGCCATTAATGTCGGCAATTATTATCGGCTGTACTGGCCTGCTGCATGGCCGATAGTGACCAACGCGCGCCTGTTAGTGTCTGCGATTAGCTATCGCTCATTGCCTGTTGCTTTTCATGCGATTTGGTTATTTTTTGAAACTGGTATTGGCAAAACCACGCACTGCATGGTGCGTTTTTGAAAAAAATCATAATATAGATGATTCGTTGCCATGGATACTTTCGATACATTTCCAACCATTTATTTTCTAACCTAAAAATTAAACGTCAAAAATATAGTTAAATTTTTTCATTAATTTATTTATCTTAATTATTTAGTTCCACACATAATGATATGTGTGGGCTAATATCTACATGATTTCACTAAAAAATATTGCATTCCACCTAGTCATTTAAAAGTTTTTACAATAAAATTTTTGCACACATGTTTAAACCTCCTTATATTCACCGTGTTCTAATTTCCTTTGGCAGGCTATCGAAGATTTTAAGACCTTTGTACATCATACAATTTTGTGAGGTGTTTTTCTTTTTCTTCGGTAGTCTTATCTTGTCGCTTCCTCTTGTATTGTAAGAATGAAATTCTCTATTTAGCTTCATCCTGCCATCAAAGTATTTGGGTACTAATCTGTGTTTAATTTTAAATATTTGCATCAATACACATTATCCTTTAGTTTTGTACTTTAGCATTCCTTCGTTGCTTATAAATAATATAATGGAACAATAATCTATGCGCGGGAGAATAATAGTATTGTATATCAATAAACTTGTATTTTTAATTATATATTTTCTTATTCTTCCAAGTAAGACACTTTTTTACGATTTTCTTCACAACATATTCAGTATTTTTTGCCGTCAGATAAAAATAAATTGTCTTTAGAAGATAAACATTTCGATGTATCTCGCCTTAAATTGTCTCGAAGGTAAATGGAATGTATTTATATAATATTTCTACATATTGAAAAATAACTAAATGTACTTTAAATTAGTCTGTACATATAGATTTATAAAAAAATTATATGTTTTTTTTAAGCTGCAATGCAACAAAAACAACTTACCTGAAGCAGACCTGGCGTAATCACAATATAGACGATTGATCGTACATTTAGGAGAATAGAATGTAGATCAACCAGTGTAAAGGGTTGTATGTGTGTGGTGATAAAGAGTAGTTTTATAGAGTAGCTTGTTGGTCTTGTAGTTAGGATTCTCGCCTCGTGGTCCAAAGGTCGCGGGTTCGAATCTCACTCTAGACTAGCAAGTTAGTCCTATTTTCATAGCACAAGCGTTTAGTTTAGTTTGAAAATAGTAAGAATATTGATGTGACACGTATTCCGTGTTCGTGTCACAATTTTTTTTGAAAAATTAAAAAAATAGAGATCCGAACATAAAATAAAAAATTATGAACCTACTCAAAAAATAAAAAATAATAATAGTTTTTTATTCATATCTTATTTTTTGTATAGTATTACACGTCGACTGCCTAACTAGGGATTACCTGTTTGAAGGCAGTCGACTATTTACATAGCAAAAAGAGTTAAAAATATAATTTAGTGTACATTACAATAATTTTTTTAAATGAATAAATATATAATAAATTGGATAAAATAATTAGTATACATTACAATAAATTTTTAAATGAACAAATATATAATACATTTAAATTTGATAAAATAATTAGGAACAGAAATAATGAATTATCGGTAAACTTAGGAAAAGCAAAAAGAGTTTTTTATTGTTGGTTATTATTGTTAAATATTATTGTTATATATTGTCAACTAATTAATAACTCGGGGCAATTATTTTCAAAATTGTGACATTGTTATTTTTGAAATAGGTCGGAATGAGATGAGTTAAAGATAATTTATAAATCCGACCAATACCACCCCGGTAGGCGCAGTACCTGTGTCTACCTGGCTACACATATTTTTCTCCCTGTCAGGGTGCGAAATGTTTTAGAGTGTTTGAGGCTTAGTAGGAAGCCCGGTCTTGGATCCCTTATCCTCGCATCAACAACGGCTGGGATCAATACACACGAGATTTACGTGGAGCTTACCAGAGGGCAGACAATTGCGGTTCCTCTCCTCCCTCTTGCTCCTTCCTGCTCACGTTGCTCCATTTTATTTCCAGAATAGAAATGGTTTCAATTTGGTTTCGCCATGTTGATGATGTCATCTTCGCAGATGCTGTTCGAAAAAAGATCAGTGTACTTATTTCTTGAAATCTCAGCAAGCTCCTTGCGATGTTGGAATATTAATTATTTGTCTAAAAATATAAGAGCCCTGGGAAGCCTATGTAAATACAGGTGACTCAGAGATAGTAGCAAAAACTTTACAGGTGGATTCATGCCTATATGATGAGTCTAAAATGTTCAACCAAACATGAGCTAATATCAATAGATATGGACGTATGCAATATCAAAGTTTGAATTATTTTTCAATATTTCTGACATATTTTTAGCAAAGATTTGAACTATCTTTACAGTAACTTCTAAAGATTATGAAAAATTAATTCGCTTCAATACAACTCAAATAAAAATAAAATAGTTTAATTTTCAATTTTTGCAAGGTTTCTATTATTTTATTCAACAACATTAGAGTTGACAACTTATATTAAAAATAATGGAGGAATAATTAATATCCGGCATACCAGATGGGCCACCCATATAAGCGAATGAACTTTTCATAATCGACATAATTATATAATAACATAATCGATGTACTGTAATGACAGTTAAACTTTTTGCAAAAAACAAATCAGAAATGTTGAAAAAAAAATGCAAATTTGATTTTGCATATCTACTAATGTTATTGGTCATGGTTCTTTGAATATTTTCGACTCATTATCAAAGCAGAAATCCACCCATAAAATGTAGGTTTATTCCATTAAAAATTTTATGAAAAAAGGAACAAAAAATATCGAATTACAATTACAAATTACAGACTTGTTTTCAGGCAATTTATTATTCAGGTTTCCGACGTGAATATTTTTCGGTTAGTAAATGTAGTGAAATTAGAAACCTAAAAAAAATTAATCCATTGCGACAATTAATAGCTTAAATTCGTAGGTGGTCTTGCCGATCAATATAACGAAAGTCACGATAACTTCAAATTCGTAAATTCCAATATTGTAATCAAATTTCGAATTCGTGAAATTTCACAGTTTAACAAATTTCTAAAATATTAGGATTAACGCCATATCAACGAATTAAAAAAAATCTTATTCATATTTTTTTGAACTCTCAATTTTAGTAAAATCTTTAGAGATGTACATGAAATAATTATATTGTCAGGTGTCGTGGCTGCAGGAGGAATTAATGAAAACGCTGGGATTTAAAACAGGATTTATTGAATACCGATTAATTAATTGCACTAACGTACAAGGCCACTTATCGCTATTAAATGTAACGCTATTCCTTAAATTAAACTGTTTTGCCGGCCTGACCCGCCACCCGCGGCTACCTTCGCTTGTATTATCGCTGTCAAGGCGTACGGAAAATAACTCACACCTTATTCCCGTGAGTCGTATTTATATGGCTAATGCTGTTATCTAGACGTTTCCAGTGTACACTAGCAAGTACTCGTAAATTCCAGATTTTCCTGGAAAGTTGCAGATGTCACTCGAAAGTTGGAAGTGATTCCAGATCTTTGGTAGTACTGTGCCAACTTCAAACAACTGTCACTTTGACAGAAGTGCGTGATTCTTTTTTTTAGCCTCGCTACAATATATATATATATATATTATATATATATTATATATAGATATATATATATATAGTAATATATATATATTATATATATATATATATATATATATATATATAAGGACCGTGCGTTAATTTTGAGGGATTTCTAATAGAGGGCACATCTTGTACTTAATCGCATTGGGGCATATTGTTACTATATTCATATCAAAGCACTATCTAGTGTACACAACAGATTTTTTTAGCGTTAAATATATCAAATTACGTACCAAGTAAACAGCATATGCGGGAAGCTGCGTTACTTGATGAAGATCCATCTCAAACGGAAGATGAACTTGCGGAATCATTGAAAGTTGATGGTTCAACCATTTCTAGATACTTACATGCACTGACAATCATTCAAAAGCAAGGAAAATGGGTCCATACGAACTGAAACCAAGAGACGTGGAAAAGCGATTTTTTTATTAACAGCTACATCAACGGTTTTCATCATCGTATTGTCACTGGCGATGAAAAGTGGATACACTACAACAATCCCAAGCATACATAATAATGGGGTAAACCAGGCCACGCATCAACATCGATGGCAAAGCCGAATATCCATGGATCGATGCTCATGCTCTGTACTTGGCGTTGTGTGCTATGAGCAGCTCATTCTGCTGATACTTGGATCGATGCTCATGCTCTGTACTTGGTGTTGTGTGCTACGAGCTGCTCATTCTGCTGATATTTGAATCGATGCTCATGCTCTGTACTTGGTGTTGTGTGCTATGAGCTGCTCATTCTGCTGATACTTGGATCGATGCTCATGCTCTGTACTTGGTGTTGTGTGCTATGAGCTGCTCATTCTGCTGATACTTGGAAATGCTGAAATGGTAAGTCTTACCCCACCCGCTGTATTCTCCAGACATTGCTTTTTCTACTTGTTTTGATAGATGACTCATGGCCGGGCCGAGCAATACTTCACTCTTTATGAAGATACCAAAAAATCGGTCGATTCGTGGATATCCTCAAAAGTCGATTCGTTTATCCGACATGATATCCGTATCTGCGAAGAAGATAGGGAAAAGTAGTGGCTGGGGATGGACAATGCTTTGAATGATCAACTTATAACCACTTTTTAAAAACAATTATGTAATTTTATAAGAAAATCCCTCAAAATGAATGTACGGTCCTATTATTTAATTACTAGTTAAAACAAAAATGTACCAGACATGTGTAATTAGTGTATTGAATAATATACATACGTCATGTACTACCTATGAGAGAATAATATGTGAGACTAACTATTAGTATCCGGTGTTGCACGGGTTAAGGATTAATTTGTGGGAGGAAACAAAGGTTCCATTGCTTTGCAAAGCCCCTAATTAAAAGTATGAACGCTACAGATTTGCATTGTAGGGGTAAAGGGGAAGGGGGTAAATGTCGCCTCTGTTATCTGCCGGGTCCTAAAGCATAAGTCCGCAAAATTTGAGTCGAATCGGACAAATGGTGTAGATTTGTATAAAGAGTTTTATACGTAGATAAAAAAGCAAAGGCATCAAATTAAAAAAAAAACACATTGAATGCAGTCATTGAGAAGTACTAATTTAAAATGTACTGAAGTCGAGATTTTATAGAAAACACAGCCTATAAATTTATATAAAACATGATTTTGAAAGGTATAAATACATAAAATCTAATCCTCAAAATATTTTTTAATTTTTTAGAAACGTATTGATGTCTTTGCTGTTACACTACGTACGATAAATTAAAATCTGAATACAGATTACTCAGATTTTAATCGTTCATTCGTTTATTACAATAGCGATAGGAATATTGCATATATTATTTCGATGCATTTCGTAAAAATTCTGGTTGAGCACCGCTTATTTCAATATATTGACTTATACATATCTACATACGCTTTACTTTAAATATTTTAATAATTTTGGACTTTAAATATCATAGATTTTCAAAGTTTTATATATTATATTTTACAACAATATTTTTATATATATTATATATTCTGAGAACACAATTATTGAATTTTGTACACAGAGGGATAATTATTATTATTTTCAGACGTATTCTAGTGCATATGTTAAATAATTCGAAAGAATATAATTTATACCTACATAAAAAATAATATTGCTTAAATTCCATATAAAAATATACAGCTGCAAAATCTATGTATACTGTGTCATGGAAAGAACAATAGATGTCGTAAGATCATTAGAATGTATGAAAGAAACTGATTAGGACATATATACTATTTAAAAAAAATTGATAATGTGTGGATGTATTTACGGAGGAATTGTGAACGTTGCATTGTGTAAAGTAAAAAAAAAGCCAGCTCACAAATACAATCATATTAAACGCCATTTTGCGCCTTCCCGAATTTCAAACCGAGAACGAAATTTAATTTAAAGCGCGTGAATAATTTTTCTCCACGCGTAAGAAATCATCCGCTCGATCACACCCCAAACGCGAGCAAACAAACACAATAAAGTACACATTTACGGCGTTCAGCGAGTCTAGCTCCAATCCCAGAACACCCCGGTTCGTTAGCCGAGTAAATAACAGTTATATATATATTTCTTTAAGCAACAGAATTTGTTTTTCCCGCCTCTAATCCGGGAGCCGCTCCCGCGGGAGGCGGCCATTATCCAGAGGAATAAAGGTGGTATCTCCCACCGCACTGCCGGGCGCACAAAGAATTTAATTCTCTCGGATCCTCAATGTCCCGAATGATCACACGAAGAATTTCTGCCGGCTAAGCCCCGCTAAAGCTCCCACCTGAAAAAAAGCGACAAAAAATAACGGCGTCGTATAACTGTTACCGCGAGGGGCGTACACGTTTGACGTGGATTAATTTTTTTGCTGAACATCAGAGGACTCTTATGAACGAATGGAAACCCGCCTCTAATATGCGGGCTCCCCTCGGTGTTGCGTGAAACGTAGGTATCTCGTTTTTATGTATTGTTTAGTATTGCGAGCAGTAAGGGCCGGTTGTTTCGAGTTGGATTAAAGTAAGCGTTCGTTTAAAACGTAGAATTTACGAAAACGGATCGTCTGCTCTAAATCTATGCTTTGAACGAACGCTCACTTTGATCCAACTTGAAACAACCGGGCCTAAGACGCACAGGTGATACAGAAAACACGTACGTCGTTATTAGAACTGAATTTATTTAGGAAATTATTAGAAGTTGTACTTCTTTAGGGTCGTTTTGGGTGAAAACGGAGGTTTTCACACATCGGACTTAACCTTCAAAGGGAGAAATATGTGTTTATTTAATATCGAGGGAGAAAGCCAAAAGGGCGTTTGGGATAATTTTGGACTTCACACGAGAGCAAAATAAAGTTCGGTCAGTTTGATTTTGTTGATATTTTTATTTATTAAACGATTTCCCTGTGTGTTTGTCCAAAACAGATATGAATATCGCTTAAAAATACAAGAAATATTGAGAAAATCCGTTTGATAAAACAATATTTCGCTCTCTTAAAAACTTCGAAATAATCACTAACACCCTTCTGACTTTCTACCCTCGATATACTGTTAAAATTTACTTATAAGTGACCCAAACTGCGAACGTAGTAGGGGCAGGGTGGAGTACGCATGCACGCTCTGTCCAACTATGTTCAAACGCAAGGTGTACAACAGGTGTTTAATACTTTATTTTCTAATTTTATACTTTTATCAAAGAATTGATTATTCATATACCTGACAATAAATACAATTGAATTTATTTTTATATCATAAAAGAGGGAAGTGTTGTAGATTTGTGAAATGAAATAATGTTTGCGAATGTGTGAGGATGTCTACTTCTCACATAAGGCGACCTCTAGGAACAAGTGAAGATGTAAAAATAAAATGACGAAGAAAGTCTGTGGGCGCGCAGTGGAGGTCCACCGGATTTGATGGCGGGAACTAGATTGCTACTCTTCGTGAGCACAGAATTATGTTCTCAAATTCACCATACGCGTTGACAAATCTGCGTGGCCTGGAATGGTGAGTAAAGGTGGCAGTTTGTTATTATAGTTAATAATTTAGCTGAGAGAGACCGCGCCTATAAAAATAGTGCTGCAACATAAAGTGTTTATTATGTTAATTAATGACTCTGACATCTCATTTCTTTTCATGTTACTGTCTTTTTCAAAATTCGTCAAATTTGAACATCCCCAGAGCCATCTATGAAATAAATAGATTTAAGGTCGAAATGGTTCAGTTCAAGGATGATATCAAACATTTTTTTATAAGTGAGAGGGTTGCGTCTATGAGACATTTCGGTCATTTATTTATACGAGGGCTTAGGGCGGGTTTTACAGATCTTGGAGACGAGACAAATTGTTGTCGCATAAGCAATAGTGAAAAGCATTACAAAAATTGACTTTTTGTAATGAAATTTTTTTCTTTTACACTGTTATATCAAAATTCCTAGTAGTTAAGGAGATTTTAATATTTTAGAAAAGAGAGTTACATTTAAATACCACTTGTATATGTTTAAAGTGTCCGCAATCACTTAGAGGTTTATTTTATAGCTACAAATTATATTGCGCCATTTTTGTAAAAAATTCACCTAATGGAATTTGAACCAAACTCACACAAAAGAAATAGAAAAAATATGTATTGTCACGGGACGCGACTGTGAGAGGCAAATGAAATACTTAAACTTAATAAAAATCTGTATTAATTCAAAAAAGTCACTAGACACGATCTGTCCACACTAGAAACTTCTCGCTTATCGATAGGTACTTGCGCCGAATATTTATCGCTGGAATCACCGCTCGCTAGCAACGCACGTTGCACGATTTCGTTTTGTCTGTGGAATTGTCGCTGTCAAATAACTATGAAACTACTGATTGCGGAATGACCAGCACAGTGGTGCGCGGTCCTTTTATATATATTATCCTTTTTTAGATGTTTCCAGAGTTTACGATAATGTCCCAGTTGATTCCAGTGTTTTACAGCGAGCCAGAGATTTTGATAGTGCATAATTCCTTCCGATTCGCCATTCAAATGTAAGATAGCTTAATATTTCAAGGGAATAACGTGACGAAATATATATAAAATTAGCTCTACATTCTCAATTCTAGGCTTTACTGTCGCACATTCGTACTGGCAAAAGACTCGCCACTAATTTATGACATTAATATATGACCCATCAAATGAACTTTTTCCACGGTCATTATCGAACTACCTTCTAAATACGCAGTGGGTAGGTTACGTAGTTCTTTTGAATGTGGATCTCTTTGCAACCCCGAACAAAGCGGAAACCACCCCAGTCTAATGGGATTTTACTAATTCTATTTCCTATAATTTTATAATACTCCAAGACAAAGTTAAAACAGGTAGATAAGTAACTAGATTAAGTATTATTACGTATGTCCAAGTTTGTTTATTATATTATTTAGAAAAGATAAAATCACCTCCATCATCATTTTTTTCCCATTATTTTTAATACATCTTCTGTTAAGAATCGAACAATCATTAAAATAAGTAACTTAGAAATACTAATCTAATTTTAATTTCATTGATATATGTATATTCTATAAAATAATTATTTTCATTTCTAAATTCATTGTATTATTATTTTATTAATTAATGATAAATTATAGAAGTCTCACATTTATATTTTAAAAAATCATATACAGGTATCATTACCAGTTATGAAAGGTGTGTATAATAATTTATTAATGAGAAAAAAAAACAAAATGTCCCTAGCAGTGACCATGGAAATATCTGAATGATTCCTGATTTAGAACATATATATATATATATATATATAGAACTTTCAAAAAATTGATTTCAATGTCTCTGTGAGACTTTATAATTTACCGTTAATTAATTAATCATCCCTCTGGCGACAAAATCCAGTAACTGTGTTCTCAAAACATACTTTCATATAAAATATTGTTATTTTATTGTTTCATTTTCTCTATATGTCTATCTTTATATTGTCATTGTTAATGTCTTTAAATAATTAATGTTCACATTTGTCGATTGTTTATCCATTGTACAAATTTTGAAGTAAAAGTCCTTAAAGCCGTATATATGTATGTGTAAAATAAAATAAAATAATGAGTCTTTTTAGTGTTTCATTGAATTCATTATATTGATTCATTCATGAAGAACAAACAAGACATGTTTCCTAAATAATAATATTTGAATAATTATAGTTGACAACAGTTCCCCTGATTTTCTGAAGAAGATACGCTTCCCGCAGAGCGAAGATAATTCACAACCTAACTCACTTGGAATTGAATACAACTTTAACGGAATATTAAGTTGGAACTGATATACTGGAACGTGAAATTCATATAAACGTGTGACTATGAATATGTATATGGCGTTTGACTCCATTGATTTCAAAATGCAAAAAAAAAATAAAACTAGTGAAATTATCTTTTCTTTTGCAAAATACTCTTAAAATATGTACCAACATTTAGGTAGTATATTAATTTGGTCTATGATAACTGTAATGAATCTCGATTTGATAGATGTCTGTGTGTGTGTGTGCGAGCTGTATGAAAGATGCGAGAATGTGACCGCGGGAATATACGGGGCATTCTGGATTAAATTAAATTCAATTCAATTCAGTGCGAGCTGTATGGAAGATGCGATAACGTAACTATGCTCACGATTTCTAAGATAATTATCAGGATTGTGCGCTTTGACAGGAAAAACGTACGCCCACAAGAGATCACCTTGGATATAACATTGATGTAAAGTTCTGATTAAACGTGTTTTAATTGCAAGACATGCAAGCACTAGAAATCACACTATTTCACAATGTATCATTCGTCTTCACTTTATTACCGCTGGAAACACTTAATTTAACACTCGCTAGAAAATTCCATCCAATTCTCGCACGTGGTAGTTTCAATCATTAAATCGCTCACTTTCGGTGAGAACTCGCTCGATTATTTCGCTTAATATCTGTCGCCCCGAAATTCCACGACTTGCCACACCAGCCGTCGTCCCGCGACTTCACACCGGTCGAAATGTCAAAGTAAACTCCACTCGCGCAGCTTTCGATCCCGCTTATGTACGCAAAAAGCTGGTTTTTCAAACCCCCGAGAAGATTATTTTCCTTTGTAGTGTTTAGGAGAAGGTTCCCGTCGCTCTGAGACTATTCCAGGCATCTCCCGAATGTTGTAGATAATCGTAAAATGTTGTTCTAGAGCCTTCCACAGTGCTGTTCCAATGTGACATATTACAAGGGATTCGGACAATACAAAATACATTAAAAACTAAAATGCTACATTTCACCTGTTATTCTCACGCAATAAATTCGTGAAATAAAAACGACCGTAACATTCGAGGTATCATTTTCAAAACTCTTTAGGGAAAAGTATATACGCGTAAATGGAAAGAGATTTATCACACCACAGCAATAATGATGCTGTATTTCCCGACCGCAACGCAGAACGGAAATCAGAAATGTTTTCTGGAAGTTAGAACATTTGAGTTTTTTTTTATTAACGGGTGTTCCGAAAAGTTTTTACGCGTGATTGATCGAGTTGTGGCGTTGGAGATTAATACATCTCCCTTTTTTTTCAAAATAACTGTCATAATGTTACAAAAACACAATATTCATCATTCTGTACAGCCACACGTGAAAGAGTAGCAGAAGAGAGTTGTCACATTTTTGTCAAGAAATATAATTTTTCTGAGGCTTCTTGGGAAAATTCTGTCACTAAGCTGAGCCTTAAAGTGCGTGATATTCTTCGGAGGCTCGCAAGTGTGGTCAGCTTCCATTTAACGCTAAACAGTTTTATTAACATCTCACTCAATGCCATTTATTATTGTAAAATCGTGAAACAACAATCTGTTCCCATTGGCTTACGTTATCATCTCAATCATGTCTAAAAAAGATTTTTCTTGAAAAAAAAAATTCGGAAAAAAAATTTACCAAAAAAATATCGTAAAAAAAAATTTACTATAAAAAATTATGGACGTTACACGAAGTTACAGGGAGAGACAGACGGGCGGACAGACAAACAACGAAATTATTAGAATTGGGATTTCTTCATCCAAATGAACAAATATTAAATTAAAGCCAATCGGCCTGTTTTCCGAAATATAGTTATTTCGGTATCTTGACAGTTATTGTATAACATTATAATGCCGTCAATTTTGTCGTTTTAAGTTTGACAGGTTTGAAATTAAAGAATTCAGAAAGCTCTAAAACGTTAAGTTATTCGCAAAATGTGAATAACTCAAACCTGTCAAACTTAAAACGACAAAATTGTTGGCATCATAATGTTATACAATAACTGTCATAAATATTTACATTTGACAGATATCTTGACATTTTTTACAGAAACTTTACGCGTTTGTATCTACGTACATAAGTACACCCTATTTAGGATATTAAAATGGTGTTATTCTAAGAATAACGGGAAATAACAGTATTACCAACAAAGTCACACTATAACTATCTAGCAGGGTTTGTAATGACTTGTTGATTGTCCGTTTGTTAAAAAATAATTTAAAAAACAAAAAAGGAACCAATGAAACACTTACAAAAACATTTCTATACTAATTCATCTAAATTCAAGAAGAAATACACATAATCGAATGTTTACGAACATTCTGGATGTTTTTGAATAGTGTGAAAGCCGGGAGAATACAGAAAAAAATTCGAGAAAGATATATAAACGGCGACGGATAACTTGTCAAAAGTTTTGTTTTGACAGCTCTAGCAAAGTCATAGAAACGGGCAAAAATATAGCGGGCTCTGAATCCGTGAATAAGATAAGACGAACAAAGGAATACCAGAAACAAGTGGAACTTTCTAGTGTACTATAAGTGCGAATTAAACAATAGTGATCCAGCTGAAGTTTTTGTTCTGTCACATAGTTAACTAATAAAAGCTAAATTTAATTAGTAAACATTAACTTTGGTTGGTTTTCACCACTTTTGTATTGAAAATATTAACATGTTTCAGAGCCCGCGGGCCCTTCGTTATGATACAATTGTATACTAACAAATTAAAAATCAATAATCGAAGAATTGAAAATAAAAATACAAAAATCATATAGGTTTGGGAAAAATTATATTTTTATTGTCTATACTTCGATTCTGATTTTAAATTTGTTAGTATACAACTATATCCTGACGAAGGGGCCACGGGCTCTGAAAAATGTTGATATTTTCAATACAAAAGTGGCGAAAACAAAGTTGATTTTTATTCATTATATTAACAATATCACCACCAAATTATTTTGCCATTTTCGAAAAGTTTAATTGATTGCAAGTGTATCAATATAATATACAGGTTCTATTTCGAATAAAATTATAAATCATTTCCCTACGCAAAATAGCAATTCCCAAATTAGCATGGGGATCTGCCACAACAAACTATATCAACCATATATCGCAAAAGAGCATTATAAAAACCATTTTAAAACTTCCAATCAGAACGCCCTCAAAAGAGATCTTTAAATGTTTTGACGTACCGAATATAAAAGAAATATATGCCAAGAGTATTCTCTTACACCAATTTAAAGACACAAAACAAAACAATAGAACACCGGCATATAATACGAGAGGCAGTAAAATGGTAAATAGAAATATACCAACTTACAACACAACTTTTGGTCAAAGAAGCTATATCTATTTTGCAACAAAACTCTACAACATCCTTCCCCCAACCCTCAAAAATATTTCAAAGATTGAAGAGTTCAAAAAAAAGATAAAAGCATGGCTAAAACAAGTCGATGCAGATAAATTAGGAGGAGTATTGAAAACTACGCAGTAATTTAAAAATAGAAAATAAATAAGTATAAACTAGTCCGCCCCAGCACAGGAACCCCTAGTGAGGAGGACTAAGAACAATAACATCAACAATATCATTATACATACATACTATTATTATATTAAACGTGTTCAAATTGTATCTAAATGGAACCTAATAAAAAAATGAGAATATCTCGCTGTGAAAATACACACGTAGGGATGTTTTTAAATTGGTCATCCAATTACAAAATAATATGTTGTATCGTTGCGGGGCTTGAAGCGCAATTGTTACAAAAGTATATGATTATTTCTTACGCCCATATTTTTGGCATCATTAATCTTAATCGAGAAAATAAAATTCTTCATCCATTTCCGAGGCGGCGCGGGAAGTGGCTCCACCTATATTTTACCCCCAAGATCCAAGATTGGAGAAAATTAAATGATGGATCCAAAGTTTAGCTTCTTGGCTCGGTATTACCAACGGAAAATTGTGCCATGTTGATTTTTTTTGAGTGAATCATTTCTCAGATCCATATCTTCAATGTTTGATTAACTATGTAATTTAACTTTTCTTTAATTTTGATGAAAATGTACCCCGAAGAGCAGCTCACATTTAATTTTTAAATATTGTCTTTTAGAGACGTTCCTTGGTAACCTAAACGTGCATTGACAACCGTTTCATAATCTTCAATTTTATGTTTTTATATGCTCGGGAGAACACGACGACTTGACATGAGCGAAAAAGTCAGTTTTCTCAAAGTATTGTTATATTTTCTATTTTTATTGAGTTCGACGATGGTGAATGATCTTTGAACATTGTTTTTATTCTTAATATCGACGATAAAAATATTTTTAATTATAATAAAATAATTTTTTGGTCCTTCGAGCCTATAAATAAATAAATATGCTCTTAGCCTATTTACTAGTAGTTTATTTATTATTTCTGTTTAACTCTTTTATATCAATGACTTGACCTAAATGTTTATTTTTTTCTATTTTTACTCCCTTTATATTAACTCGTGGCGTCTGATTGATTGATTGCTTGTCTGACAAAAAACTTTGGATCGATTTTTAACTATTTAAAAAATTTGTAATATTTTAAAAATTAATAATTATAGTATAATTTTGGACTTTTAGAAATTTTAATGGTTTTTTCAAATTGGAATCATTACAAAAGTTAGATTACTTCCAACGGCGGCCTGATAACGTAAAATTGGAAATTACTCCGTCGGTAGGTATAATAGGTACTTCACTATGAATTTCTAAAATTTATGACAATTGGTTCACAGATGACAGCACACTTCGGTTTTTTGGGAAGAAATCAAATAATAAAGAGATATTTTTAGAGATTCTGGACATGTTTAATTTTCAGTCAGTCAATTATTTAATTACATGATGGTAAACTTAATTTACAAAGAAAGGGAGTAAAATAAAAACTAGGTTTTTATGGGTTAGTTTTTTACTTCCTTTCTTTTAAATCGTGGAGTCTGATTGCTTGCTTGTCTGACGAAAAAACTTTGGATCGATGTTTAACCCTTTTCCCGTGATCGAATCGATTTGAAACTTTGCAAGCAGACACGTGGCGACGATAAAAAAGATCTATAAAATTTTCGTTAAAAAAAAAATATAGTATAATTTTGGATTTTTCAAATTTTTAATGGTTTTTTCATACAACTTTTTCATACAACTTTCATACATTAAGTTGTATGAAAATACTCCGATGCATCTGGTAGACACGAAACCCGAAAACGAGAAAGGTAGTATTGTAAAAACTTGGTTTTTATGGGTTCGTTTTTTACTCCCTTTCTTTTAACTCGTAGCGTCTGCTTGCTTGCTTGCTTGCTTATCTGACGAATAAACATTGGATCGATTTTCAACCCCTTTCCCGTGATCCAATTGAGCTAAAACTTTGCAAGCAGACTCGGGGCGACGATAAAAATAATGTACCAAATTTTCGTTTAAAAAATTTAATAAACATATTATAATTTTGGATTTTTTGAAATCTTAATGGTTTTTTTCAAATTGGAATCAATAAAAATGTGTAATTAGCTCCATGCAAGTATAGGAACGAAACCTGATTCAAAGAGAAAGGGAGTATAAAAAAAACTTTGTTTTTATGGGTTAGTTTTTTTCATTATAATTTAACATGACTTTTTGGGACTCTCTGGGAATCTGTTGACAATATGTTTCATCAAAATAAAATACCAAATGTTTACAAAAAAATATCTTAAATGGCAGAACAAAAACGGTTATATTGCCACCGTAAATATTTGAATATACGTAGATAATCAAAATAATTAACTAGGCCAGTGTCCACTAATATAATTTTTTTCCAGAAAGGCCTTCGAGGCACATTACTGTGTGTCTACTCCAAACCATGAGGTGTTCTGTAATTTTCAATCCGCAGACAAAATTGCTACAATTACTAAACGAACGGATAGAAGCACGAGCATACATAGGTCGGTACGTAGCTCAAGGCTTACGTAGCCTTTATTACATGGTTGGCCATGCGATAGTAATTTCTTTCTAGCGAATGAGAATCCTAGATGGATATTGCAAACTTATCCTTGATGCATTGGTGCGGTAAATGTCGGTACCTGAGAGATGAAATCTCGTACCTGAGAGCCAATTTGTCTCAAATCCGATTTTGGCTAAAATTACCCGCACACATTTTTGTTCACAAACATCATATTCTTTTTACTCCCTTTATTTTAACTCGTGGCGTCTGCTTGCTCGCTTGCCGGCAAAAAAACTTTGGATCGATTTTTTACCCTTTAACCGTCGAATCCAATCGAGCTGAAACTTGGCAAGTAGACTCGTGGCGACGATCAAGAAGATCTTTAAAATTTTTTTAAAAAAAATTAATAACTATAGTATAATTTCGGATTTTTAGAAATTTTATTGGTTTTTTCAAATTGGAATCATTAGAAAAGTTTGATTAGCAACAACGGCCCGATAACGTCGCGGAATATTTTCTAAATTTGAATTACTCCGTCGGTATACATAATAGGTACTTCACTACGAATGTCGAAAATCTAAATTGACTGACAAATGTTTTTAGAATTTAATCTTCAAAGCATAAAATGTCTTATCAAAGCTCAAAACATCAGACATTAGAAATATATTAAATTACTGTAAGTTTAGTGTTATTTTATATGTTTTAATTCGTCTTTAATTGTTGTTATATTTTACAAAGAAAGGGAGTATAATAAAAACTTGGTTTTTATTGGTTTCTTTTTTTTATGTTTTCCTTATATTAAATGGAGTAACCATTTAAACGGCGAATTTTATCAATAAAATCATAAGCCGCATCACAGATAATGTTATTAGTTGGATATATGCAAGATTTTAACAAAATCGGCCCAAAGATATTTGAGATATTTTATCCACCAGTCTGAAAAACGCAAAAAATAGTAAAATTCGATTAAAAATTGATCTCTACGCTAGCTTGAAATTGTTTTTAAATAACTAAATAAATAAAATATTTTTTTGAAAATGTCATGGTTGTGTAATCCCTTAATACATGATGGCTGTAGATACATTTAATTCTTTCCTACTTTTCCAAGTCTACATAAAACACACGATTGCTTAATTATATTCATGTGATTTTTTACGGTTTATCTACTAATTGCGTGGTTTGACTGATGAGAGATGTTGATTCTAAATAGTCTTTATAGATAGAAATCTTTTGGTAAAATCCCTCAGTATTATTACTTGATAAACAAATAACGACCCCAATCATCCCCTTTGAGAGTGTAAAAGAAATATCCCTTGTCAGAATAAGAAAGAAAGTCTTTTCGCGATTTTGTATAAGATTTTTCTTCGGTAGATGCGGGGATTTCGTAGAAAGTTTCCCACAATAGTGCCGACGTCTCACAGATAAGCTCTTTGATGGTTCATATTGTGAAGGAGGAGAGATATCTGAAGAGAGGGAAGGTATCTTAATATCTGTATCTCGGTGTACTCCGAGTCCTCAAGGAATATCATGAATATATTGTTGGCCATTGAAGTAGAATACAATTTTGTACAAATTGAACTTAGGGTTGCAATCTTAGTATTATGATCACCTTTAGATAATAAATTAATATTTTTTTACATGCTTTTATTTAACTCTTTTTATTTGTTTATTGTGGTGACATCTCGTAATGTATATTATAGATATCTCAAAGAGATGAAACTGTATTTCTTATAGGAAAGTACATATAGAAGTCATTTGGGTGTACATAGCACTTATGACCTTATCTTATGGTTGGCTTAAGTGATCACTTTACACATATTATTTTTACACAAATCGCTATATTATTTTTACACAACGGTGACCGAATTTCACACACAACAGACATTCGTGATTCCTATAGTAAGTTACGAAAAGTAATGTTTTATCATCTCCCTAACGCGCCATATTTGTTTCATCTGTCGCGGACTGAGAAGATCGCATTGATAATACTAGCCGCGAAGCCCGCGAATGACATAAGCATGCTCATAATAAGCAAGCCTGTTCACACATGCTCCAAAGATACCCCTTCTCATGGTGAATGACAGTGGCATGCTTATAAATCAACCGGCTGTTGATTTTTGAGCATGCCACTAAGCGGCTAGCATTCAGTAATTACTAGCAATGTGCGTAAAAACATGCCACTAATAAGCAAGGTCTAAAGAAGGTCGATACTACGCATGCTCACGTGCCACTAATAAGCATGTGTATCAGTACCTTAACTCCCGCAGGAACGGGAGTGTCGTTGACGTAGAATCTTTTTTCCCTGACGTAGAAGAGAATAGATTAAAAGCCAGCGACCGCCGGACGTTTTTTTATTTATTTATTTAATTAATAATATATGTAATATTTTTAAACAATCATATATATAAAATGTTTACAAATCTGAAATATCTTCTCTATATTATTATATACACTGTAGTAGTTAAGAAGATTAGAATATTATGACATTTGAGTTCAGGGGATTTTGACAGATAATTGGTAATACAGTTAAGTTACAAAAAAAGTGTAATTAAAACGTTAGGAAAAACAAACCTGATTTTTTAATATATTTCATGGGACAATACTGTACACTCACGTTAATGATTGCCAGACGCTTTGAAGATCTACAAATGATCATGCCATTACGTTATGGTAATAAATCTGAATTTTATATATTTCAAAGCTTTACTTTCACATTTTTTTGTAGATACCTGTTATCTGCCAACATCCCACAAACACAAATGTCATAATATCCAACTTTCTTACTTACCATAGTGTACATCTCACAGTGAATGATATCCACCGCTTACCCAGGACCGTTCTAAGAGTAAAAGCATCCATATCGGCCCTACTCAATCATCTCCAGGTTGACTTTTTTTTTCAACTAACAAGCAGGACCTGATTCTGAAGCGGCACGGCCGTTAGAACAAAGCCATCCTCCGTCCTAGCTTCAACATAAGTCTTTATTTAAAAAAATACATATAATAAATAAAAATATTAATATACAAAAAAAGTAAGTCTGGCGGCTTATATCGCCTCGACAGAGTTGGGTAGAGAAGTGACGCCTACAGCGGGACGCCTTG
The DNA here is from genome assembly GCA_016648135.1 of Agrypnia vestita. NCBI lineage: Eukaryota > Metazoa > Arthropoda > Insecta > Trichoptera > Phryganeidae > Agrypnia > Agrypnia vestita. Next base: position 34,196 of record JADDOH010010612.1, read on the forward strand.
CGAAACGTCCAGCCGACCCGCCCTGTAATATATTTAATTACGCGCGCTTTGTTCCCGATTTTAATATCGTCACCGTTTGAAATGTAATACGTATTTATATGTATGTATGGATGAGAATATAATGGAAAATTTATGCGTTGGCGCATAAACAGATAAACAATTGTGAATAATTATCAGAAAATTTACATAATTTATCAACTAGGCCTTTGTGCCACCAGTCAAGCGAAAAAAATACGAGCCGTAAAATTAAACATTTTAAAATATTTCAATTGTGATAAAAGTATATTTACCAGATATAATTTTAATTAAAATAAAATCATTTTGAACAATTTCATGTCGGTTCGAGTTACCTATACGGTTCCAATTAATTTTCGATTAGCGGATATTGTTTTTTTTGGAAAAGCTTTTAATTTACAAGTTATCCAGTTTGTTTAATTAAAACGTCGATTCCAACAAACAGGATAGTTTCATAGTTGATAGAATCGAAAAAGGGATCTCTCAGATGGTTTGGGCATGTTGAGCGAACGAAGAGGGAAGAATGGTTAGAAAAATAAGAAGCAGACCGCGGAAGACGTGGCATGACCAGATCAACCAGACACTGGAGGATGGTCCTGTTAGGAGCCTCAACAATCATCGAGATTGTATGCGGAGATGTATGAATGTGGTCGAGGCGAGAGTTGTGTGTCAGGACAGAAGAGTGTGGCGCTCTATCCTCTCTGCTTACCCCCGCAGAGAAACGAAGTGATGATAAGTAAGCAGTCTCTGGCTTGCTGGCCAAAGAGCGTGACCAGGAATCTAAATACTTTCTTTAGTCGTTGCATAAAAAAACCATTTGATGTCTCATAGCTAGTAGAAAAAACTTTATATGTGGATCCTGCATTGATAATGAGTCAAAAAATTTTAAGCAACCGTAACAAAATAGAAATATAATAATAATATAATTTAGATACAAAATAATTTTTTATAATTGACCGTGTTTTAGCATTTTTGTCACATCTGTTTTGAATTTGTCAGTAGTCAGTTGTTTGGTCTGTGTGGTAGGTCGTTGTATAATTTTAATCCGTTGCAAATTAGTCGTGATTGTCCTGTTTTTGTTTTGGCGTGTGTTATGTGATAGTTTTGAGCCGTTCTAGTGTTGTGTTGGTGTTTTTCGTGTATTTTGTGTAATTTTATGTCTTCGTCTTGTATTTCGCCATTTGCTAGTTTGTGAATGATTTTAAGTGTTTCGATTTTTGTAATACTTTCAATGTTTCATTGTTGTGTTATACGGTATACAGTTTCAGTTGGTGTCGGGTATGGGGAGATATAGAATATCAAAGTTTGCATTTAAAAAAAAATATTTCTAACTTGTTTTTTGCAAAAAGTTGAACTATCATTATAGTAACTTATAAAGATTATGAAAAATTCATCTTAATACAATAAATTGAATAAATCGAATGAAATGATACAGACACGCCTATTTCCGAAAGGCTTACAATGTTGAACCTCGGATACGTCGTATTTTAGGTACCGCACAAATGGTGTCAATCTTCCAATAGAAGCAAAGACAACGAAACTCCGTGGTTCTAATTGTCAACTGGTTCGGATTTCGTAAGTCAAAATCCTGGCGTAGAATACATCGAGCGCCAATTTCGATCAATGACACTTCAGTATTTCGATGGGCGGTCAGCGATCACGAAACAATCACTATAATACATATTACACCACGTTATTTGAGTAACTGTGCGATCCAACACCATACACTACTTTTATATTCTTCATACTCTCTTATGTGACATAACTCTCCAAATAATTTATGATTCCATAATTCATTATACAGGATTATTTGTAAAACAAACCTCACAGGACTATATTCCTGCCTTGATTGTGAGTCGAAAATGTTCAAGCTAACATGACCTAATATCAATAGTCATGGAGGTATGCGACATCAAAGTTTGCATTTTTTTTCTCAATATTTCTGACTTATTTTTTGTAAAACATTGGACTATCATCATAACAGTATTTTATATCGATTACGAAAAATTCATCCGTTTCAATACAAGTTAAATAAAATGACAAAAACCCTAAAAAAATTCCAATTGCAATTCGAAGGTTTTTATTTTTTTATTTGAATTATATTAAAGGAAATGAATTTTTTATATTGGATATAAGTTACTGTAATGACAGTCCAACGTTTTACAAAAAATAAGTCAGAAATATTGAAAATGAAAGCAAACTTTGATGTCGCATATCTCCATGACTGTCATAATATCTTGAGCGTTTTCGACTCATAATCAAGGCAGGAATATAGTCCTGCGACGTTACTAATGTTTTACAATTAACCCTGAATATTGTCTTTTTGTTCATTCATGGTTCGACTATCATGTGTTACTGATGTTTAGTTGGCGTGCGTTTTGACTGTTTATGCTATGCATACGAGGGTTAGTTTTATTATTGTTTTATTAACGTGCTAACGTATTATCTGTCCTGACTCGTCTTCCTCCCTTAAGGGACAGCCACGCAGGTAATGCAGAGCCCTGCTTCCGCGGGGGTTATTGTTTATGGCAACTCTGGGCCCCCAGGATGGCCATTGTTGGCGGGAAAATTGCGCGGTAAACAAAAATAAACCTAAAACGAACAAATTTAAAATACCGCCCTTTTTTTTTAGGGCAGCCGCTATTGTTCATTCAGAAGAATGTATCACACAATGGCGGTGATGTTTTATTTTCAAAAATGTTACCGAGTACTTTGGTCGCTATAAAGGGCCCATCTCGACTATATATTTGCTTAAACTTGTGTATCTACAGAAGTAATCTCTCCCAAATAAACACTGAAAATATACAAAACCTAACCCCAAGATATTTGATATTTAACCAAAATAAACGCGACATTTTTTGAAACTTAAAATATGTTTTATTATCAATCAATCAATATATATATATAAAAAAAAACCGTGTTTCCCTATCCGTCAAGTTTTCTACACAACCAGACACTATCACTCCCTGGTGGTTATGGTGGTAGATAGCCCTTGGTATCACATGGAAAATATACAAAACCTAACCCCAAGATATTTGATATTTAACCAAAATAAACGCGACATTTTTTAAAACTTAAATATGTTTTATTATCAATCAATCAATATATATATATATATAAAAAAAACCGTGTTTCCCTATCCGCCAAGTTTTCTCCACAACCAGACACTTGATAGTGTATCTATCTATAGGCTATCTACCACCATAACCACCAGGGGGTGATCCCCTGGTGGTTATGGTGGTAGATAGCCCTTGGTATCACATCAAAAATGTGCTAGTTTGGTGGGGGTGGCTAAGCGTGGGTGGGAGTTGGTGATGAATATGTGATTTCTAGCACATTTTTTTGTTATGGGAAGGCCGAAAATGCTTCAGATTGTTTCAAAATAGGCGCGCTGACTGTGTCGGTGAGGCTAGAAGGTTCCGAAAAAACCTTCGAAAGTTCTGGAAGGAGAAGGTTCTAGAAAATTTCCGAAAGTTCTATAAGGTTCTAAACTGAGTGGCGGAATGTGTCGGTGTGTCTAGAAGGTTCCTGTACATTCGGATTTCTTGAAAGTTCTGGAAGGACAATGTTTTAGAAGGTTCGCGAAAGTTTTATGACGATCCAAACAGTGATCGAAAAATCTATGCGTGCGAAGCCGCGCGGACACAGCTAGTAACTTTGTAAAACACACACAATATGAGTTATATAACGGACTCGATTGGACGGCGGTCTGTCCGCTCAAGCGATTGAGTTCACTCTTCTAGGGCTCGGGTTCAAATGAAGAGTAATCACTCGCTGATAAGCTGGGCAAGCACGTGGGATGGCGCTTTGCGGTATCACAACCAACCCCGGATTCTGCAGCTGGGTCCCCAAACCAGGTCCTCCGTGGGTTGCTATCTTCACCTCGCTACTGGATTAACAACAGATTCCTCTACTGGGTCCCCAGACTAGATCCTCTGTGATTTGCGTTTATACGCCAGTTAGCGAAGGTCAGACGGTAGTTTCTTTGCTGTCGATCAAACCAGAATTGGCCTTTCAGCGCCATCTATAGAGTGGTTCTGAGAATAAAATATGTTGGCGTTACAGTTATTAATTACTATCATAGTTTTGAAACTCTTGAGGAGGCCAAGACCCACAAGGGGTTGTAGAGCCAAGAGTGATGATGATCATGACTATAGTTTCGAGAGGAACAGTCCCTTTCATCGTCAGGTATAGTTAACTATATCTGATGACGAGAGGGACTGCTTCTTTCGAAACTATAGTATAATATAATAATATAATATAATAAAGCCTTGATTCACTGACTATTTTAACATACTCGTAAGTAAATAGAAAATGATACACTGAAATAGTAAGATATACACATATACACACACATATATATATATACGTAGTAAATGTCATTTAAGCAGCCAATTTGTTGGTCAGGTTGTCTCTCTGACATAGGCCTCCCCTAGTTTTTTCCACTCGTCTCTGTCGTGAGCTATTCTTCTCCATCCTTTTGGTAGGCCATCTTCCCATCTCTAAATTTGACGTCCTTTTTGTCTTTTTCCGTTTCTGGGTTATCATTCCATTGTGTCTTTCGTCCACTTTTCTCTGCTTGTTCTCGTAACATGACCAGTCCAGTTACATTTGAGTTTTTTTACTTTTTGTATAACATCGCCAACTTTTGTCACAAAGCCTTATGTTAAGTAATTATAGCAGTAATTAATAATTAGCATTCGAACTAAGCTATTTTTGGGGAGATAGGCGCGGTATCTATTCGAATATCTATCACAGTTATACTTTACCTGATGGGATGAATAAATACAGATTAAAAAAAAAAAAGAAAAAACTCAGAGGACAACCTTTTGTCTCCACCTCGTAGTACAAGCCGCAGCGTAGGTGATGCTAGGGCAGATTGTACAATACACGTGCAACACATAGAACAAAGGTGTTCCTTTGTTACCAACTATTTCTACAGTCTGTGATGTAGTAATATTTCATTTTTAGCTGTCGGAGCGGTAATATGTAGCACTGTTCTCCCGCTGAGCAGCACCGTGCAGGTAATTGTCTTCTTATGCGCACAAGACTTTTTGTACGCCTCCCCTAATTGTCTGTTTTTTCGTATGTACCTGTCCTTATTATCTTATCTCTTTTATTGTCACAATACGTGGCTGTGGGAAGCAAATGAAAATATTTCAACTTTTATTTATTACGCAAAAGGTCACTGGACACCGTTTTTTGATTCCCACTATTTCGCACAATTTTTATTGCTTTGATCACTTTCTAGAAAATTCCGTAAAAATCTATGAAAAATCGAGTGATCTCTTTTTATATTCAAACAAACAAATCTGTTTATCTTATTTATTATATATATCTGTGTATATCTTATTTACTTAACCTAATGCCTTACATTTTTGTATTCTTGTATTGTTTATATCTTACTTACTTAATTTAATGTCTTAATTTTTATAACTTAATCAAATGTTTCTTCTATATCTTACTTATTTAATCTTATGTCTTACACTAACGATTTCATTAATAATAGATATATACATATATGACAATGCCCCCACTTTTAAACACGAGAATAAATTCTCATTTAAAAGTGGGTAAGCGTGTAACATAAATGTGTATTAATTATATTATATTGAATACACTCTTAAGTTTGTACATTTACCAAATAAATTTATTAAAAAAATAAAAAATTAAACGAACTAAAATCAAACTCCCAGAAATTTCAAAAATAGACAAACAGAGCATCGTCGTTGTCTAACTAATAATATCTCTTCTGAAGTCGCGAACCACATCATAAATAATAATAATCATTTTCATTAATATACCATAAAACTTATCCATCCCGTTGCGTAAAGGTAATAAAATGATAATTTCGAAAGTTTAGAAATTAAAAGAAATTTGAACTCGGGTGTTAAATTGCTAGACTATATTACTTTCATTAACTCTTTTTCTCTTCTCTCAATATTCCTGTTATAAACACCTTTACACCGGTAACATAATTAATTGTAATTAGTTTTACGTTACACTAATTTTACATTTAATTTTAATTACACCAATAAAATAATTAGTTGTAATTAGTTTAATACTTCACCTATTGATGTCAGATTATGTCACTTAAATAGTAAAATACAAGCCGTACACCCGTGATAAATCACAGGAAATAATAATAAAGACTTGCCTTGCGTGACCGTGCGACTCACATTGCGTGTCACACTCTAATTATCTTATGTTTTAATTTCAACGATTCACGGACTTTACGACAAGCAAATGGACGGACGGACAGATAAACAGACAAATAAATTATTATGTTTCACACAGTTATTATTAATTTCAAGTACAGGAAATCTTATAACGTTGAAGTTTATTTTACGATATAAGTTATTTATATTTGTATTCAATTAAATCATAAATTCAAGAACACATCCATATTTGTGAAGTTGTAATTTTTCAGAACAATCAATTAGAAAGACATACAGAAAAATCTATTTCACGAAAAAATATTAGGTTACTACTGGAATTTGAACCCAGGTCACCACCTTTCCGGGGCCGATGCTCTGACCACTAAGCTATAGCAACCCTCTATGTTTCCGTGAATATATCGACCTTATATGTAGTTCTTATTTTTATTAATTGATTTATTGTGACCTGGGTTCGAATCCCAGTAGTAACCTAATATTTTTTCGTCAATTAGATTTTTCTGTATGTCCTTCTAATTGATTAATTAATCGGTTTAAAATCATAAATATTCAATACAGGAACGATAAAAATAGTGGGGTGGTATAATATTTGCTTAAGGACAGCACTTTTTTTAAGAAAGTCAGGGCACAACAGATAAAGCATACAAATATATCATTACCAAGAAATCTCTGAGACGAGAAATGAAAGTCTCATTCGTTAAGTGGATCTGACATCCCTTAAGTGGATTGATTTGAAAGTGTCTCAGTCCGTTCGAGGGTGGCCGACATGAATGCAGAGCTTTTATGACTTTCGCCGGATAATCTGGGGGTGGACCGTAATGTCGTTTTGAGGCTGTTGACGGTTCAGCAGCCTTAAGCCGTGCTTATCTTCGCCCCAAGAGACGACACGTTCACTGAATACTGCCAACAAAAATGGATATTAATAATACGCAACACACAGTCAGCGACGTGCAGGCAGTACGTTGAAATCTACGAAATAAATAAATTTATTAAAGCATACTTAAATAAATGATGAGAGAGACTGTTCCTCTCGAATAGTAGTGATAAATTTAACTCAACGTGCGAACATTAAAAAATTAAATTTAGTGTAAAATAATTAAAACTTGTTTTAACCATTCTTGAATTTTAATGCAAAAATTCATCATGCTTCGGGCAAAATTCAAAATTTTAGCTGTATCGTGTTTTCCAAATGCAATACAGCCAGCATTTTATAAGAAAATCAAACCAAAAAATTATATTTAAATAACTGGGATATGGAATTAAACATGAAAAATATCGGGCATTTATCAATTAAACTGCAAATATTGTAACTCTTTTTACTCCCTTTCTTTTAACTCGTAGCGTCTGCTTATCTGACGAAAAAACTTTGGATCGATTTTTAACCCTTTTCCCGTGAGCCAATCGAGCTGAAACTTTGCAGGCAAACTCGTGGCGACGATAAAAATGATCTAACAAATTTTTCGAAATTTTAACGTTTTTTTCAAATTGGAAACCATACAAATGAGAAAGGAGCCCGTCGTGTGGGGAAGGCGCGAAACCTGTTTCAACTATCTGACTCGAGCCACGAATCCGATCAGATGGTTTCGCCAACGCCGTGCCCCCCCATACCAATTATTACCTTTTCAATATTCTATAAGTTTTAAGGATAATAATATATATGGAATAGAATTTCCACGTGAACTTACAGCAAGAGGAATATGTTGATAGAGTATCAAATTGGAAACAATACAAATGAGAAAGGAAGTATAATAAAAACTTGGATTTTATTGGTTAGTTTTTACATAGGAAAAACATTAAGAAATTGAGATGTCTTAACAATAATAATTATTCGAAATTTGCGAACTATCTAATAGAATATAATCGCTCTTTCGATTTAAAAACTGGATTCATATTTTTACAAAGCAATAGGTTTTCATTGGAAAATCTAGAAATATTTAAAATTGGGAAAAGTATCAATAAAAACTTAAATATTATAAATTATCAAATAAACCTATTAAAAAGCCCTCTATTATATCTATTTTCATTAAAATTACTTTGTGCCTATTTAATTTATAACCACGCCCCTACAACCGCCTCCATCCATAACTAATCTGTCTACACTTAAATATTTGTGTAATTATATTCATTGTCCTGAAGAAATGAATGTTTTGTTGAAATGAATGTTGAAATGAAAATTGTCGCTCATGAAACATGTTAAATAAAAAAAAAATACTGAAATTCAAAACATAAAAAATACGTAATTTTTGAGAGGTTTATAGCCATAATAATTCTTTGACGAGAATATTTTAGGAAAATGTTTAAGAATTTTGATATCTTGTGAATAGAATACAAACAATACAGATTCAAAATGAAATCAAACATAATAACTTCGTTGTCTTTTCGTCTGTTCGTACGTCCGTCCGTCCATCTGCCTGTCGGTCTGTTTCCGTAACTTCAATGAGGGCAGACCCACCGCTTACCCAGGACCGTTTTATAAGCAAAAGCTCCTATATCGGTCCTACTTATTCGCCGCCAGGTTGGCATTTTTTAATGCTAAAGGCAACTGTGCAACCCAGCACTGCAAAGCAGAATTGGGCCGCACGGATACCTTCCAAAATTTTGCCCTCATTGTCCCTTTAGTTCACTTCTTTATTATTTAAAAAATATACATAAACTACCAAAATATTTCAATACAGAAAGTAATATTTCAATACATTAACACAATCTATAAGCATATACAAAATAAAATGTATAATAACAGTATAAAGGAACAAAAGAAAACACAGAATGAAAGGAGCAAACAGGTCGTAACTTCGTGTAACGTCCGTAATTTTGTTTGAATTCACGGCTAAAAAACCAAATTAAATGGCTGGATTTGGTGGCCGAGGCTTGAACCCCGGGCCACTAAACCCGAACCGGCCGCTTCACGCATTTTGCTACGGCCGCCCTCTCCGTGGACCGCCAAAAAGATTATATAAATGTATACTAGGACCTAGCAAAGACGCGAACCAATATACCATCATTTTTTACGGGTTACAGCTAGTAAAAGTAATATATTACTAGCTGGTCGTACCCGGCGTTGCACGGGTTAAGGATTAAGTAAAAAATAAGTTTGTGAGGGAAAACAAAGGGTCCGCTGTTCTCTAAAAAACAATGTTTCCATCTAATGTTAACATAAGTTATTGTAACATAACTGTAATACTTAGATACATAGTATTGCAAACTTTTTTGTAGATATTAATTTCCTCTATAAAACTATAGTACATTACTTTGCTCTATTGGCAATAATTTCCGCACGTACGCAATATAAGGTTTTTTTCGTAATTTTTTCACACGTTGGGTTACATTATCGAAGTTTTCATACGGATTCCTAACATTTTTGAAAATATTCTATAGCCTATGTTCATCAGGGAAAATAAAGGATTCTGAATGTGAAAGAATTTTTCAAATCGGTCCAGTAGTTTCGGAGCCTATTCAATTCAAACACACAATCAAATCTTTCCTCTTTATAATATTAATATAGATATGAATACAGCGTTTTTCAGTAAGAAACTATTACAATTTCGTGATATCAGGAAATGAAAAGTATCTCGTAATTTTCTTATGAAATCGTGACGCTGAAAAAGAAACGTTTTCATTGAAATAACAGTTAATGATAGTGCCAGCCAACCCTTGTAGGTATATATATATATATAATCCTTGTGTAATTCCAGGCTGTATACAGCCAGTCCCAACCCCTGCAGCCACCCTCTAAATCTCGGATTACAGACGTTGACCGCCGATTTCTTTCCTTTTCAATTTTATGTTTGGTAGAGCCCTGATCTAGCAAAAACAGTCAGTGTAGAAGATTTTTTTCTGATAGTTATACGTATAATATCATTTTATTAAATATTTATATTTATAAATCTACTATACACATTCCGATACATGCGTACACAGCACTCAAATCACAATAAAAAAATTAACCAATAAAACATAGTTTCATTATAAATCCTTTATACGCGATTTTCATGCCACTCCAACACATTGTTTTATTTATTTCCTTTAAGGTTTAACTGATAGATAGTATGTGGGGTATAGAAGCAAAAGCTGCAATATACAAAAAAAAGTTTTTGAATGCGGTCACCGAGAATTACGAATTTAGAATGAAGTGTAATTCTAGATTTTATGTATCTATTGCTTCCTAAATCATGTTTCCTATTAATTAATATGCTATATTTTCTGTAAAATCTCTAATTCAGTATATTCTTAACTAGTAATCCTCGATGACTGCATTAATTTTTATATTTAATATTGTTAATATTTAAGCATTAACATTGTGGTTAGACATTGTAACAGAATGTTATTTTAATTAGTATAAACCACTACCAGATTTTAGGTCTACCGAAACCCTATCAAATCGAAAATTAAAACAAAAATTAGTAAAGTGATGTTTATATCCACCTATAAAATATAATTATAATAATAATAATAATAATAAATGGAGAAGAATTTTATTTATCGATAAGTTAACTAATACAGCGTCTAAAGCTTTACCTGTAAACATTAAACCAGCATATTATGCTAATAATAGCATTAGAAAAATACTTTTTAAAAACAAAGATAAAAATAATATATTAGACAACTTAGGAATCTACCAACGAACATATAGCTCGTGTACATCACATTATATTGGAAAGAAATCTCGCAATTTCAATACAAGAATTAAAGAATATATGAGGTATTTGAACAACAATATTTTTGTGAATTTTCAAACCATGTCATAGAAAATAATCATAAATTAGACCTAAAAATGGGGGTGAAAATATTAAATTCTAATAATTAAGCTTTAAAATTAAATAATTTAGAAGTTTGTTGCATTAAGAACGTTGTAAATAATAAAGCACCCCTAATAAATAACAAAATCAATTTTCTAAACAGCCTTTTGTTTAATTTAACTTTTACAAAATATTTGGTAACACCCACTTTAGACCCCGCCCCCTCTCACTCACCCTTCCTCGTAGACTCCTCAATTCGTCCTGTAGGCGATTAAGTGCATGTTAGTCCGTGATAAGATTAATGTGATAAATATTGGTGAAAGTTTAACAATACTATGGTTGGGGTGTATAGTGTTGTGAATGCAGTAGTGTAGTGATGGTCCTGACGAAGAAACAGGTACGTCTCGAAACCGTTAGACCTAAAATCTGGTAGTGGTTTATACTAATTTAACTAAAATTCTGCATAATTTTTTTTGTTGATATAACTGCCTTTGCTTTTATACCCCTCGTATGTAGTAGATATCCGTTCTGCAGCCACACTTTTATATTAATTTATTTGAAAAATATAGCTTTCTATCCTCTCTGCCTGCCCCCGCGGGGAAATGGCGTGATGATTAGTTAGTTTTTTCATCAGAATAAATACTTTTAAAAGGTATTATTTTAGTAAATCTAGTAAGTCGGGCTATATTACAAAAGAGACGCTTTTGAAACTCGGTATAAAATTGTCAAAAATCCGTCTATTGTAAAAAATGCATCGTTTTGCCTAGTAACATTTTGAAGTTGCAATTTCAGAACAAAGCACTGCAAATTTTTTAAACAAATTAATTAATCACCAAATTAATTAATCAATTAGCAATACGTACAGAAAAATCAAATCAACGAAAAAATATTTTGGTTGCTACCAGGATTCGAACCACGGATCTACAATATAATATGTGTTAATATTAATAAAAAAATACTTTATATAAATTGACGGAAATGTACTTGGCAGCTATGGTGTAATTGGTAACGCGCCATTCCCGTATAGATTGGAGATCCGTGGTTCGAATCTTGGTAGAAGCACTACTTTGTATTTATTGTTTAGTTGTTACTTACGTCCTGACGAAAATTGAGTCAAGCGAAACTGGTTGGCGTTAGTAATTATTAAATTCGTGATTTCATACAAAGTTGAGGTTTTTACTCCCTTTATATTAACTCGTGGCGTCTGCTTGCTTGCCGGTTTGCCGTCAAAAAAAACTTTGGATCGATTTTTGACCCTTTTCCCGTGATCCAATCGAGCTGAAACTTGGCAAGTAGACTTGTGGCGGCGATCAAGAAGATCTATCAAATTGCAAAAAATAATAGTATAATTTCGGATTTTTAGAAACTCTATTGGTTTTTTCAAATTAGAATCATTAGAAAAGTTTGATTACTAGCAACGGCGGTCCGATAACGTCGCGGAATATTTTCTAAATTTGAATTACTCCGTTGGTATACATAATAGGTACTTCACTACGAATGTAGAAAATCTAAATTGACTGACAAATGATTTTAGAATTTAATCATCAAAGCATGAAGTGTCTTATCAAAGCTCAAAACATCTGACATTTTAGAAATATATTAAATTACAGTTTAGTGTTATGTTATATGTTTTAATTCGTCTTTAATTGTTGTTATATTTTACAAAGAAAGGGAGTATAATAAAAACTTTGTTTTAATTGGTTACTTTTTTTTAAATTTTAAAATTCTTTTGTTCTATTTAAATAAGCATGCCAATAATTAATTAATCATCGAGGTTTTGATTTCTCGATGAAATATCGGCAATATTGACGAATTCAAAAAAATATTATAATTGTGTTCTATAACGCTACTCTGGGACAGGCGTAGCCTAGTAAAGTGGCATAATCCACAAATCTAACAAAAAAAAATTGTATTATCATATCTTATATTTATATTGTTAAATTATTATAAAGTACCTATACATTGTAAACAAGGATTTTTTGAAATAAATAAATAAATGTCGGTCTTTATGTACATTAGTTTACATATTTAGGAAGTAATTTAATAATATTATTTTTGAACTTCTTGCGGTAAAGTGTTACATTATAGGCCTGACAAATAATTTTACCATAAAAATACGATTACAATTACATTTGTAACAGCTCAATTTCCCCACGAATAAGTTGTGAGGAAATCTGCCAATTCATCCGCTTTAGTGCCCACTTGTTGACAGCTCTACTCAATAGAATACTTTATTATAATACTTTATTATCGAAGTTGGCACCATTTTGGGAAACGACAAAGATTTGGGTTCAAATAATATCGAAATTATCGAATTATTTTTCCCGAACAAACAAATAACGTTCGGGAGGATTCCATTGGTAGAAACGGGTAAAGAATTGATTAGGGGACTTAAGGCATTTGTGGTGTGAATCTACAGAAAAAACTTAAAATAAGCTGAATGGACAGAGTTACGAATGAAGACTTATGCAGGGTTATTTGTAAAACATTAATAACCTCGCAGGACTATACTCCTGCCTTGATTATGAGTCGAAAATGTTCGAGCTATCATGATCTAATATCAATAGTCATGGAGATATGCGACATCAAAGTTTGCATTTTTTAAAATATTTCTGACTTATTTTTTGTAAAACCTAGGACTATCATTACAGTAACTAATATCAATTACGAAAAGTTCATCCGTTTCAATACAAGTTAAATAAAATGATTAAAACCCTGAAAAAATTCCAATTGGAATGTTTTCCAATTGGAATTAGAAGGTTTTTATTTTTTTATTTGACTTGTATTAAAGGGAATGAATTTTTCACACTCGATATAAGTTACATTAATTATAGCCCAACGTTTCACAAAAAATAATTCAGAAATATTGAAAAAAAAATGGAAACTTTGATATCGCATATCTCCCTAACTATTGATATTAGGTCATAATAGCTTGAACATTTTCCATTCATAATCAAGGTAGGAGTATTGTCTTGCGAGGTTAGTAGTGTTTTCCAAATAATCCTGTATTTAAGGCGTCAAAGTTCTCGCGGATATCCTCAATGCTGAAGCAGCTACATTAGGTTAAACTCGGCCTACACCCACTCCGTGATAGGACGGTCTCCTGATGACGCTGAATAAGACTTCAGCGAAACTTCGAGATTTGCTTCTCAGTGAAATATACGGTTCATATAAAATATTCCTTTTATTTAACACTTAAATATGTCCAACGACCGTAATAAAAACCTTAACTCTTTACTAAGAGTGAAGATATTAGGAATGAATGTAATGCCGATCTAAGTATAATTAACTGAATTAAAAAAGGGACTCTCATATGGTTTGGACGTGAAAAGCGAATGAATGAGAAAATAATGACAAAAAGATATATAACGTAGGCGCCAAAAAGAGTGGGTGACTGCAGAAGACGTAACATGATCAGGTTAACCAGATACTGTAAGATGATGTTGGAAGCCTCAACAATCATCGAGCTTGCGTGCAAAGATGTGTGAATGGGTGGAATGAGGCGAAATTTATCTCAGGACAAAAGTAATTAAAATTAAATGTTATTTCCTGTTTATGTTCTTAGATAGCTATGCTTTCTGAATAGGGTAATTTCACATTTTACAGATGTCTATGAAAATATATGAAATAGATTTAAAAAAAATAAATTATATTTCCTCCCTCAGGATGGATGGTGTGGGATAATGTTTTGATTCATAATTTTTATAACAAAAATCTTAAAAAATTCGCTTCCATCAAAACGCGATGTGTTTGGTCATGATGTTGTTTGGCAAGAATTAAAGACAAACATACGTGATCTGTGGTGTTTGTCACTGTAATTTGTTTCGTTTCTATGGTAACCATTAGTTTTAGGTGTTATGTCTTACAATTTAAACTGTAAATACAGGTTAAAACAAATAAACATTCTAAATAATACTTACATTAAAATGATCTTCACAATAAAATGGAGTGCTATACGTCTTATTCCTTTCAAATTGGGGACCATACACTATAAGTAATTCTCCAAAGACCTCTAGTAAATGTAGTAATACCAATATATATAACGGTATATGGTGACGTGTGTCTACCATTTCCCTTCGACGGATGTATTAATGTTAGAATAATACATTTTTTCAAAAGCTCCCCTAGTAATACTTTTTACTAAAACAGCGAGTCTTTGAAAATTTCGTGGCATTTTTATTCTCGCTTTTACCTTGAGCTTTATTATAAAAATACACGTCCCTTCATCCTGAATCAGACTGGCGCTCCTACGGAGTGTGCCATGGCACCGGATTCAAAGACCGCCAATAATCTTTTATATATACAACGGCGCACGATCGAATCCCGAATGGGATATACTTTTTTGGTATTCTGCAATCGCTATTTCTTATTATCGGTAAGTCCGGTCTACCTAACTATCTAAGGAGGATTACACACATCATTCGCCTCATCTACTCATAAATCTTTGCATGCATATTCTTTTATTTCTTTCTTTTCTTATCTTTCATTTATTTAGTTATCCAACAGGAAGACATAAATAAGTGTTAAGAAAAGAATACAAAAAAATAGTTATGTCTCCCACAATAACAGGACGACACAGATAAGACAGCGACTTATTTGACGTTAATATAAAAAGATTAATTTAATTTAGATAAAAATATGTGATCAGAAGGAAATGGGAAAGTAAACAAAAAAGTATATTAAAAAATGATAACTCTGTTCACTTTCACTATTTGTTTAAAACGATTAGAACTTTTTCGATGTAATGTTACTAATACTAAACTTAAGAATAGAGGACGGCGTGAGGAGTGGGGTGGAGATTAGAGTCCGGTGGGTGTTAGGCGCAGAAGAGGAGAATATGTAATCAATATTCAAACTCTATCTATTACGTCCCTTCTAACTGACTAACTGACTACTAACTAACCATCACGCCGTTTTCCCGCAGGGGTAGGCAGAGAGGATTGAACGCCACACTCTTCTATCCTGGCACACCACTTTTGCTTCGGCCATATTCATACATCTTCTCATACAAGTTCTACGGTTGTTGCGGCTTTTAAAGGGGCCATCCACAAACACTTGTTGTATCTGATCGTGCCAGGATTTCACGGACGCCCTCTATTTCTGTTGCCTTCAACACTCGCCTCATATATTTTCTTAACCATCCTTTCTTCGTTCATACGTTCCACATGACCAAACCATCTCAGTACTCCTTTCTTTATTCTATCTACCATACTACAGCCAGCATTGCATTCACGTCTAATTTGTTCATTTCTTACTCCATCGACCAAAGATTTTCCACACAAGCGTCTTAGTGACCGCATTTCTACCGCTTTCAGTATACTTTCATTCCTCTTTTGCCAATTCCAGGCTTCACTTCCATACATTAGGGTTGGCACTAAACGCCATTATGTACTGCTAGTCTTGCTTCCTTTGACAGATTCTTATTGGCCATAATTGCATTTAGAGCACCATTAACTCTGTTTCCCGCAGTCACTCTTCTTTCGATATCATTCTCAGCCTTGCCGTCTCTACTAAACATACTTCCCAAATACACAAACTCGTTCACTTGTTCTAAGCATTCATTGTTTACAATTACATCACACTTAGTCACTCTTTCGTCTCTCTCGAATACCATCACATTCGATTTGATACATCGGACATCCTGGATACCAGGCACTGCAGATCAGCTTCACTGTTAGCCACACTAATACTGCGTCGTTATAAATAAATAGTGAAAGTAAACAAAGTGATAATTTTTTAATATATTTTTTAAAATGGCTTTTCACAAAGTTATACAAGAAAATTTCGAAAAAAAGAAAGAAAGTAAACAATTATAATTAGTAATGCGTGTAATGTATAAAATGCACATGGTCAGGGATGATTTTCCAGTATCTGCTTATAACGATACTCACCATATGATGATCCTCCTCTTATTTGGTATTAAAATATCTATTGAATTAATTTTTTTTGAAATTTTCCAAAAAAATAATATTTTTTTATGTACCTACCTGAATAAGTATCAATAAATAATAATAATAATCTTCTCGTAAAAAATCACCCGATTTCTTCCTACATTAATTTTACTCTCCCTTAAGAACCAGAGACAATGTGTATCCATAGATGGCGCCAGTTACTGTTGTAACTTATCGATGGAAGAATACTTACATAGTCGGAGACGGCAATATCTTTGAATATCTTAATAAAGTATTGATCAGAAAAATATAATATATCGTGGAAATGTACGATATACACATGTATCGAAATTTCAAACCTGTTTTTTGTAATCATATGTACCTACCAATCGTATAAAACAAATAAATGAAATTCTAAGAATTCAAACATCAAATACCGCTGATATATAACAGAGTATCTAAAAATATATATTTTCCCTCAAATATTTTCTCTTTCAGGGAATGAAAAACTGTATACAAAAAAAATTCTAACAGAAAACGACAAATCAAAAAGCGACGTTGGCAAATGAGTACTTTCTTCAGCGCCTTTACCGGGAAGAGTTCACCGGGGTTCTATTGACTCGGGAAGGTTCTTGTGTTTTCCGTTCACAAAAATGGGGAATTTTCCCAAAGAAGGGAGATTCCTCTCGGCTGTTTGAGGACTGCGAACACAGGAATCTGCATTGAATTAGATTGCTCAGCTCCGTGTCGAGTACCAGAGAGTGCAGGCTGAACGATTTGTAAGGATTTCCGATTTGCAAGGTTCAATGGAGGGTGATTTCTAAAAGGGATGCACTTATTTTCTTTTTACGATTTTTTTTAATGCAAAAAACGAATTTGCTTGCACATCGACATTAATAATGGCAGGTAGAATGAAAGCGGCAGTAGTCGAAAGGTAGGAAATTAAGACAACGTACGAAATATGCAATGAATGTTTATTACTTAAGACAAATTATAGAGATCTGATGATGAAGACACAAAGATGAAGTTATTTGTATGGCAAACGTCCATTGAAGTTTTTTATATGAGGGCCTACAACCTGCATGAGCTGCTTAAGTCATCACTCTACACAATGCAACGTTCGACATGATTTGGTCATTATTAAGATTACTATTAATAATCACGTCACTCACGTTAAATTAGTAATCACACCAATCGCAAGCAAGAGCGGCAGACACAGCTGAAGAACATGTCATTCAAAAATTTGTTTTAAACTTTAAAACAGCGTATTCAATATTAACTGATTTATGTACTGCATTGGTAATGTTAAAAAAAAATCGATTACGAATATATGCAAAAAATGCCTAAACAGGGTATCTCAATGCTAGTAGCAAAACTTTACAGGTGTATTCCTGCTTTGATAATGAGTCGAAAATATTGTAACGACCGTAACCTAATATTGACTGTTATGAAGATATGCAATAGCAAAGGTTGCATTTTAAAAAAAATATAAAAGTCTAATTTTTTAGTAACTAAAGTTTATTTTTCACAAGGTTTTTAACATTTTATTTGAGTTGTATTGAAGCGAATGAATTTTTCATAATCGATATAGGTAATTTACTGTAATGATAGTTTAAGTTAGTGTTAACAAAAAATTAGTCAGAAAAATTGAGTAAAACCATAAAACTTTGATATTGCATATCTCCATAACTATTGACATATAGGTCATGGTAGCTTGAACGTTTTTGCCCATTATCAATCCAGAAATTAGTCAGCAAAGTTTTTACTACTAGCTATGATACACTCGTATAAGCATGTCTTAAATTTTTTTTATTTACTTGTTTAAAATGATTTTTGCCATGCACCCCCCCCTGCAATAATCCCACGACAAAGTCTATGGAACACCTCCTTGTGGAACCAGCTGTTGTAATATTTATTTAAAGTTCAGAGGAAGGCTATAAAAGCTCGTTATCTCTGCTAATGGTCACGACCGAAATGGGTTTTCTTCCTTGGCGCAGACCGATTTGCGGCCAATGGTGGCCGCTGCACGACCACGGCATAACATGTTAATCATACCATATATTTTTTATAAATTTTGTTAATTTTGAAAAAGATAATAGTTTATTTATTCTTATAATATTCTTATAATAATCTAAACAGAAAATATTTATTTATTCTTATAATTAGTAGGTAGCTTTATTTTTCTTGTGCATATTTGTTTCATATTCCCTTATATTTCAGTGAAAAATACTGAAGAAAAATTATGCTTGTAGGGTAGAAATATATCACATTCAAATAAATGTTTCTAAAATATTCGAACAATAATTTTAATAATTTATTTGAGAAAAAAGTTTATTTATTATTTTAATTAATATGTAGCTTTATTTTTTCTTGTGTATATTTGATTCATATTCCCTTATATTTCAGTGAAAAATGCTGAAAAAAAAACTATGCTTATAGGGTAGAAATATATCCAAAATTTAATCACATTCAAATAAATGTTTCGAAAATATTTGAACAATAATTTTGTTGATTAGAACACAATTATTCTCTATAAAACCACGAATTTTATTGAATACAATTCTAGCCGGTTTCGCTTAGCTTTCAAGCCTTATCAGGGCGTATTTAAAAAATATAAAAAGATTACACTTATATATTATATACGTAAAGAGGGAGACAATATAAAATTACATAAGAAAGAGAGACAGAGTACCTATTTTTATATATACTCGTTCATATAAAAGCCCTCTTTTTATATTTACTGTTAGTTTAAATACGCCCTGGCGAAGTTTGAGCTAAGCGAAACCGATTGACGTTGTATTTAGTATAATTAATTCGAGGTTTTATACACAATGGTTGTGTTTTATCTAAAACCTCATATTCCATAGTAGAATTTGCAAGTTGCTAGCTGAAAATAGTCACGTTGACATAGAAATTCCAGACAGAAAAATTGTTCAAATTTTCAGCAATATATTTCGTTTTTACTACGAGTATATTAATTAATATTAGGTTGGGTTGGTTTTTTAAATATTTCCACAAGAAGAAGCTTTAAGAGACAAATGAAAACAAAGAAAAAAATTTTGGTTTAATTTTCTTTGTGATGATAGTTCAACTTTTTGCAAAAAATAAGTCAGAAATATTGAAAAAAATGCAAACCAATATTGCATGTCGCCACAACTATTGATATAAGGTCATGGTTGCTTGAACATTTTTGACTCGTTATCAAGGGAGGAATCCACCTGAAAAGTTTTTGCTAACTATGAGACATCCTGTAGACATATATAATTTATAATACAATACGCTTAGTTTTCTACCTCCTCAGTATTTTGTTAATTTATTCCATTTCGTCTTAATTAAAAAAGGCTTTATTATTCTTTTACGAAACCTTTCTTTCTCCACTTTACGGCTGTGTTTAATTAGAGAAAATAAAAATTATTTATCTTCACTTCCAAAAACTAATTGTTCCTTTCCATTCACAAACTCGTCTCCGCAGCAATTGTGCAAAATAAAATAAAAAATGAAAAAGGGGTTGAAATATTTCGCAGATATAAAATTAACGTCATGTTTTTGAATGCACCCTTTTGCCTCAATGCCCTTTTCCCACCCTCTAATTTTGCCAATCTGTATCCCTTGGCGGGGTGGCAATTAGGCTTTAAACAGCTGTCATTATTTTAACCGGTAACAAACAATCTTTCTTTTCCAGCTAGGTGGAGTAAAAATAATTTTAAGTACACGGTTATCGTCAAAAAGGTAAAATTGTTACGGTAACGGCGAAAAAACAGATATAAATATGTGGAATTTTTTACTGAGTGCATCAAATTGACTTGTTACATACATGTAATGAAAAATTTCCCGTCAAAACATTAAAATATATTCATTTTTAACTCTAGCGTGATACAAGACAAAGTACATTTTAATTTGTTAAAAAATATATGTTTGGTGATAAATATAAGTGTTAACGAATTAATTTAACAAAATGATAATTTTTTGTGGTATAAAATTACCCATACCTTGGATTGCGAGTAAATTGATCAGTTAACTGGCACACGTTTGATGTTTTTATTTTAAACTAGCTGTAACCCCTCAAAAATGACGGAACTTTAACATGTCTATTTCTACAGAATATGTATTAAATTATTTTATTTAAAAAAAATATAAATGTAAAAAAAAATTTTTTCAAAGAGATTATTGGGGAAAAATATTCAGATCTTTTGTAAAAATATTTTTTTGAAAAAAAAATTACTATAAAAAAGTTACGGACGTTACACGAAGTTACGCGGACAGACAGACAACGAAATTATTATTATTGGGATTAAATTAAATTTTATATACTTGATTTCTACATTTTCAAAAAAGTTATTAATGTGCTTTATGGGGAAATTTAAAAAAAACGATTCTGACTATATTTGAGTTCATAGTGATGCACAATTGACAAAAATATCTTAAAGTGGTCAAAACCGGGTCATCAACCATACATCACTTAACGAGAAAATGAAGTACTTTTTCATTTCGCTGAAACACTAGCGACATTTTTGTCTTCACCAACTGCACGCGTCACCAACTGGGACTTTTGCACTTAACTCCACCATTTTGAAATTTTCTAAATAATTTGTTGATGAAAATATTAACCAATGTATGTCAATTTTTATTTAATTTTAATGTATTTTTGATGCCTCCAGGTGGTGTAACCCCTTAATCATTTTTATATGAATACTAAGTATAACCCGTCAAAAGACGAACTTTTAATACTTAAATTTAAATAGTTAATTTCGGCCTCAATTTAAGGCTGTGCGAAGAGCGCTATCAAGAGTAGCGTATCGTCTTTACAACGTTAGCGATGGACATTATTAAACAGAGAATTAAGCTATTTGGTCTTATGTACACCTCATTATTATATTTACATATATACAAACTTTGGTTAGCAACCTGGTAGCGTTAGTGACGGACATTGTTTTTTTTTTAATGGTTCAAAAACAATGAAAAACACATAACATACAATTATAATACGTTTAAATACTTTTCATTACTTAAATTTTAATACAGCAAGTGTTGATAAAAATCAAAGGCAAACAAAAAAAAAACACACACAAAGAAGAACAGAAGAAAGTGATTTGATAGAGTGAGATTGAATAAAGAGACTAAACAGCTAATTTCGCAAGTTTGGTAAAAGTTTCCTTATATTCATAGAAACTGTCATGAAATATGTCAATGAGGGCGTTATGATTATTTTCTATTATGACCTCAACATTCTAGATATAGAATGATAATAAATAATAAGAAAGAAGATATAGAAAGTGGGTCATATTGTTACGAAGATAATTATACTTTTTTATACTTCATTTTATACATCTCATCATTATTTGTGCTATCTGGTAGCGTTAGTGACGGACATTTTTACGTGGAGAATTATATATTTTGATTAATGATTAATACTAATGACACATGCGATTTACTAATGGATGCACTAATTAGTTTTAAATTTCATTTAACTGAAATATTTAAAAAAATGTATTTTTTTAAAAAACATCTGATAAAGAGTATTTTATTAAAAAACCATTAAGTCAATGTTTTCATTTTATTTAATAACAATTTTGAAATATTGAAAACGGAATGAGTTCAGCTATTGGATACTCATACTGGTTACCGATAGGCATTCGAATTTATTGTTATTAGAGATTTTTGGATAATGGAATGGATCATTTGAGTCACCAATATTTCTTACGGAGAAGTTCACTATGAAATGCGAAAACTTTCGAACAATTTTCCGGAAGAAATTAAGATCGCGATCCATGATTTTACTGTAGTATTTTTTATAAGGGCACGTTGTTTGAGTAAGGATCTTTTTACAGATACTCCTTTTACTTAACAAAATTCTCGATCTCCTGGGACGACGGCAATTTTGATGAGGTCGCAGAGGAAATTTATTCGAGATGTTGAACAGCTAGGGCCTGTAATTGAGTTTTAAAATGAATTGCTGATTGCTGAACCCTCAAAGCAATCAAAATGATTGGAAATTGCTTATCGAGTGTTGCTAATCGAGTGCACAATTTACGATGTACATTTTGATTGCCTTTGATTGAGAAAACAGAAACTGTAAAAGGTCGAAGGTAAATCTTCATTAAATGATGGCTGCTGGCGCAACTTGACTTGTATATCTTTTGTTTCACCTGATTATCTCCTTCTTGTTCATTCTAGCTTTATCTCATAGATAAAGCTAGAATGAACAAGAGTAGTACGTACTCGTAGCGACTCTCGGCCCGAATTCAAGCCGTTGGGACGAGTCGGTAAAGCAGTGAGCGGCTGGAGCGGCGGCCATAATGAGAAGAAAAGATGGCGTGACAATAAGAAAACTGACGCCCAAGTCAACAAATTTGACCTCCAGCCGTCAACAACTGTTGTAAAACATCCAAACGCGTGGGCGTACATTCGATTCTCTCTAACGCCGTGCATATCGATGAAAATAATAAAGACGCCGCCAAGGAAGTGAAAGAAACTCTCGTTCCTTTATGGGTCAATGAAAGTGCTATATTGGTGTCCAGCTCGAGGATATTCAAGTAATCCAGATCTCTACTCAATTCCTGTCTACCCTATTTCCTATCATGTTGGGTTACCTAAACAAATAAATATAAATTAAATTATTAAAGAGAACACATTCTTATTGTGAAGTTGCAATTTCAGAACAAAGTTCTGTGAATTATTAAACAATTTTTATTAATCAATTAGAAAAGACATACTGAAAAATCAAATTAACCTGGGAATGGCGTGTTATATAATTTCGCGAATTTTTCATTTCCGGATAAAATGGAGGTCCGTGGTTCGAGTCCCGGTGGCATTTAAAATATTTTTTCGTTAATTAGATTTTTTCTGTATGTCTTTTCTTATTGATTAATAAAAATTGTTAAATAAATATAAACCTTATGATTCAGGATTCAAATCCTTACCAGTGGTAGACACACACACTTACACAGCTTATTCAGGTACGTACCTAATTACCACAGTATACCCAGAACAGTAGTTTATCTCCGGCATGTCGGCGAGTTATTAGCCTACTCTTGCGTTGACGCTAGGGTTGTACTTTATTTTTACTCCCTTTCTTTTAACTCGTAGCGTCTGTGATTTCGACGCATAAGATAGACACGAAAAATAGAAATTAAAATTAGTAATTAGTACACCTAGTTTCTGCACTTAAATTGCAAGAACGCTTATTAACATCAACGTAGACTTTTAAAAACTCACAGTCTGTGATAATCAACACACCTTTTTAGTAAAGCACCACAAACATAAGAAAAGGCATTTTTTTCAGGAAGCGCATTTTTTTCTAAAGCGGCGGCTGCGAGCGCGAATGGCACCAAAGGCACGGCCCTTACTGCCGCCGCCTTGTGCCCCCATATTCTATGTCAATGTGTGCGTCACAGTGCGTGCGTACACGTCGCCGAGCACGCACGCACAAATTCTAATGGGTGGCGGCTAGTTTGTATGAAGACGTATTACTGTTCTTAGCACACTGTGTCTAAAGTGAATGGACTCTACTACAACTTAACTCGCGTTCAGTGACTTCTTTGGAAACAAATTAAACTAAATTAACTTCCATTGTTTTCATTTGCCTCGGGTGGGGCATATTACTGATTTTTTACTATGGTATGGGAACAATTGAACTCGAAATTCTCCAGATATGAAAGAGAAACCACTTACCAGATTTCTGAAAACGATTCCCGACTGCACCACTTTAGCTGACCGAAAGTTATTTGTAAAATAAAATTATATACGACACTACATCAGCTGCGACAAAATCAACCGCTGGTTCCGAGAAGCCAAAACAATCTGTGGTTCGCGGCAACTGTCATTCACAGAGAACTCAGCACTCAGACAACTTTACAAAGACCATATAAAGACCAGAGACTAGCAAGAATTGTTGACAATACATATTATGTAGCAGAATGAGTACAAAGCAGTAGGAGCAAACATAATTTTGAGCTCCACAACAGGATATTGACTATATTGATTCCGCTTTATCACAGAGATTATCGACGAATATGTTATATTCGATATTCAGCAAATATAGGCAAGTCAAACTCAAACAAGACCAGGAAAATGATGAAACATTATTGTTTCGTTACTGATTAAACGTTTAGCCTGTAATCTCTCAATGTCTACAGAATAATGGAGAAGGAAGTTGGCCCTTAAAAGCGATTAATGTAAAGTCACAGGAAGCGGTAATTAATTATGTCTTAAAACTGCGCCTGTTTTGGCACGGAGTAGAAATGCCTGTTTCAAAAATAATTCAAAATTAAATATAATTAATTAATAAAAAAAGTTTCAAGATACATTATAGATAACTCATAGAGACGAAGCTATATTTTTATATGGCTCTACGACCAGGAGATGAGATGAAATGAGAAACAATTCGATACAATGAGAAGCAAAATTATCTATATTTAGGAATAAAAATTTTCAAAAGCATCCCTACAGAATTTGAGAAGATAATGAACAACTTAAAAGGAAATTAAATGAATACAACAAAAATATAATTAAACAATTGATATTTATTTTATTATCTATATATATATATATATATATAAAGAGGCTTGATATTGTTGGAAAACAGTAGTATATATGTATAATATCAATTAAGATATTAGTGATTGATATGGCAGTTACTTTGTGGTGCAACATGATTATTTTGATTAACACTAAATTTAAACTTGTAACGCACATATGTTGAGTTAAACAAATCACACTTATAGTATCGAGACGAGCAGTTCCTCTCATCTTTAGATGTAATTTATAACTTGCACCTATATTTATAAATTACACCTGATGATGAGAGGAATTGCTCCTCTGGAAACTATAGTTATGATAAATTCAACTCTACGTGTGAATTTTTATCGGTCATAATTCACAATTCTAGGATTGGTCTGCACCAAGCAGTCGATCTCTCCAGTCCTCTCTGTCACCTGCCAGCCTCTTCATTTATTAGTAGGTACTCCGATAACCTGCTCTAAATAGCTTGATCTCGGGCGGCCTCTACGAGTATTTTTTTATTAAATTTATTTGGTAAATGTACAAACTTAAGAGTGTATTCAATATAATATAATTAATACACATTTATGTTACATTACACGCTTACCCACTTTTAAATGAGAATTTATTCTCGTGTTTAAAAGTGGGGGCATTGTCATATATGTATACATCTATTATTAATGAAATCGTTAGTGCAAGATATTAGATTAAATAAGTAAGATATAGACAAAGAAACATTAGATTAAGTTATAAAAATTAAGACATTAAATTAAGTAAGTAAGATATAAACAAAAATGTGAGACAATAGAATAAGTAAATAAAATATACACAAGGAAAAATTAAATTAAGTTATAAAAATTAATAATTAAGAAGGTATTGTAATAACATTTAAAAGTATATATATAGATTGTTTATGATAAGATTTTTTCATTGCGTTATTGTGATGGTTTTTTGTAGAAGATTTTTCAATTTAGTCTTGAATTTTCTATAATTTTTTTCCGTTTTAATTTCATTGGGAAGAGCATTAAAGAATGATACTCCTTGATAGGAGAATGGTGTTGGGCTGTGCTAGTATAACATTTTGGTATCAAAATATTTCCAGCTGATCTCGGTCTATTACTAAAACATCCAAATGTTCTATTATTGATATACATTTTGTGAATTTGAAGTATCGCAAATTTTTTATTTGGGACATTAAAAATGTTGAAAAGTTCCCTTGTTGGGAATATTGAGGGTTTTCTCAAAATCACTTTGATAATTACTCTCTGAACTATTTCCACTGGTAGTATATTAGACTTAAAGGTTCCACCCCAGCCAACTATACCATATTGTAGTATGGACTGGGCAAACGCAAAGTATACCACCTTAAGCATGTTTATTGATAAGATATTTCGTATTGCCTTCAAAGTGTGCATTGCAAAATTCAATTTAGTGTAAATCAAAAAAATTTAACGAAGAGTTCAATTCGAATCCCGTCTTCAGCACGAACGCCCGACGATACAATAAATCTTCCACAATGCCGGCAGCAAAGTTTTACATGATACTCGTATGTTGTACAATGCATATCCGGCGGACGTACCGCCCCAGGAAGTTTCTCATCAATTGAATGTAATAAGCCCCGGCTTACGTCTGCAGAGTACATATTAACAGGTTGCTGCTCGTGCAGATACTTGGCTGACGCGGCGTATTGTCCTCCGCACAGTACCACCCTCACCCCGCGGGCGGTTCAGAGTAATGTTCAAACTTTCCCTCCGCAGATTCACCCTTCACAGAACGAGAGACTAATCAGTAGTTCATTTTAACCTGTGTGACTTATTGCTGATCTGTCGAGCACCTTCCTGGCACTTCATAAGATAGTTCAAGATGTTGCCATGAGATTAGAAACAGAAAGAAATACGTAATCGAGGATTTCCCAGCACTCTGGATGATATACATTAAATTGGAAATTACTGGAAGGTTCTAGAAGGTACCAGATATCTATGAGAGATTTGGCAAAATTTTAATTTAAACTATGTTTTATTCTTTGTTAATACACACACAATACGAGTTATTAATTACTACTATTGTTTTGAGAGGCAGTCCCTCTCATCATCAGGTGGTTGTTAACCATGATGATAGTGGCAGCTCTTCTCGAAACTATAGTAATTAATTACTCATATCTTGTGTGTGTAACACGAGAGTTGCCATCTTTGAGAGTTCATTCGGTGCGAAATCGACCGCGAAGTATGTGCGAGACGACGCCTAATGTGGCTAGTCGTAAAAAACGAAGCGATAAACAAAGCGAATAATTGAGCGAAGCACTTAATTGGCGAAATAAATCAGAGCGATTAATACAAGCGATAATGGGATGGAATGTTCTATTCAATGTTAAATACGT
Source organism: Agrypnia vestita (assembly GCA_016648135.1). Taxonomy (NCBI): domain Eukaryota; kingdom Metazoa; phylum Arthropoda; class Insecta; order Trichoptera; family Phryganeidae; genus Agrypnia; species Agrypnia vestita. Next base: position 61,890 of record JADDOH010010612.1, read on the forward strand.
GTTATAACAGCGATAAAAAAGTGTTCATATACAAGTGATGTACTGCGAAATAGTGTAATTTAAATAAAAGCGTTGAGTTTAATTCGTCTTAAGTAATTTTGTACATTGAATAATTAATTAATCATTAATTTATAAATTGCTAATTAATTTCCAATGTTTTTATTTATTCCTCCCTAGCCACGGTACGTGCCAATATTAATATGCTTGTATTCTTTATTATTGAGTCTTCAATTCATGTAGACACTTTTACGCAATTTTCTTCGAAACCTATTCACTAATTCAGTAACAGTTATAATAAAATCGAAATAAAACGCTGTCAGAGCCAAAAATGAGCCAAAACTGATTAATCCACAACGTTCGGCTTATAATTGTGCATCTGGGCAAATAAACCGTCTGATGCAATATGAAATTGCATTTCCCCGACAAACGAGAGACTCAACAATTGCATTCCGCCGTTGTAAGTCCGCGCGGTAACCTCGCAAGTTGCGAGTTGAACAATTCCACTCTAAGCCATTCAACCGGAAGCCTACAGTGTGGAGGCGCGGAAGCTGGATTCAATGGAAAACTAATTACTTCTCTCGCCCGTTGATTAATTCTTCCATCTGATTTAAAAGTCGTCTCTTACCAACTGTCGCTTAAATGATTTCAAGATTAGTGGCAATAAATATGAGTAAAATTTCATCAGGATTTCAAATAATATATATAGGATACCAGCTGTTCGTGCCCGGCGTAGAACGGGTTAAGGATTAAGTTGAAAATATATTTGTGGGGGGAAACAAAGGTTCGATTCGAACGCCATAGATGCATCGAAAATGTACCAGGTGGAGAGCAAATTTCAATTCAATTTCAATTTCAATTTTTATTTATTACATAATATGTACATTACAAACATTATGTTCAATGCATACATATTATTAACTTACATCTAAAAATATACATATACACATATACATACACATCCATATACACATATACATAAACACATATGTATACATACATACACATATACATATGCATACATACCTACACACACATATACATATTGTGTATTAAAATACTAATTTATTATTAAACAATTATTAAACAATTAAAAGTGACCTGTACAATCTGGTCAAAGGTGTAGGAGAATCCCGCTTCGGAAAACCCCCTCAGACACATGGAATATATCAATATCCAATGCGACCTTGTTCAGCATAGCTGTAGCTTTTCCAACAGGAATAACCATCGGCAGGTTGGTCCTGTATATTGGAATGTGAAACAACCTATGCTGACGATGTCTAAGGTAATTATCAGGAACATACAAACCAATGCTCTGCATAATTTCAGTATTGTCGATCATACCGCGCAACAATCGATAAAAATGTGTAATCAAATACACATTCCTTCTAGTCTCTAAACTATTGTAGCCAAGCATACCCTGGAGAAACTCGGTTGGGTAAAGCCAAGGATAATGCCCGTATTCTCTCATGTAGAGATATCTCAGAAACTTCTTTTGGACTTTCTCCACCATAAGAGAGTACTTGCTCTCATGTGGCTCCCAGATCATCGAGCCACTCTCGAGTCTACTCCGCACCAAGCAACCGCGCAAAGGGTAAAAGGGGAAGGAGGAAATGTCACCTATGTCATTCGCCGGGTCCTAAAGAATAAGTTTGCAAATTTTGAGTCTGATCGGTCAAACGGTAGAGATTTGCATCGAAAATATGTCAGGGGGGAGAAGGGGTAAAAGAATAGGGGGAAATATCTATGCTCCCGCCGGGTCCCAAAGCATAAGTATGCAAAATTTGAATCGAATTAGACAAACGGTGTGGATTTGTATAGAGAACAGACAGACAAGACTGACATTGAGTTTTATAGGTATAGATTTAAAACCAAATTAATTAATCAATTAGAAAGATAGACAGAAAAATCAAATCCACGAAAAAATATTTGGCTGCTACCGGGACGGCTTAAACTTGATTATTTTTTATTTATTCTAAAACAACATCGGCCTGCGTAAAAATGCCGTGTATGAACTATTTTTATTTTATTTTTATTTTGTTTAAACATTATCAAAATAAAACTTTTTATAAATTTAGCTTATAACGCCTCACTAGGTGACATCTGTTTTGGGGCAGTTATATTTTCAATTAAATATTTTTCTTATTCTTGGTTAAACCACAATTATAATTTGTTGTATCACGTGTGGACTACTGCAATGGTATCTACGCTGGCCTACCGATGTTTCAGCTCGATAGACTATAATCTGTTCTAAATGCTGCAGCACGGATAATATATGGAATGTCAAAATTCTCGCAAATAACATCCCTTCTGCGAGAATTGCACTGGCTTCGTTTTCCTGAAAGAGCAAAATTCAAACTGTGTTGGTTGATGTACAAGGCAACTCATAACATAGCGACTCTGTATCTTCAGGAGCTCTTCCAGACAACATAAATGGGCGACGTCAAACTCTTAGGTCAGCGTCTACTTCAGCGGTGGGAAGGGTTGTGGAACCGGCAAGTCAGTTCCAGAAAGCTAGGTTCAGCGAAAGGGCATTTGCGGTGGTGGGCCCCAAAGCGTGGAACTCTTTGCCCTCCCTGATAAGAAACACGGATTCAGAGACTTTATTTACTTATTAATTTCAACGGTTACAAAACCTATTACAGTAATTTGATGTTGTACTAATTACCTTATAATATAAAATGAGAGTAAGTAAAAGTAAGTATAAGATAATAAAGATAAAATATGTAGAATACAGAGTTAATATTAAATAACATACTAATGTCAAAAGTAAGCATAAAATAACAGAGATAAAAAAAATAATAATTACAGAGTAAATATACAATAACAAAAGTATTAAGAAGAAGTAATATATATTCATTAGTATGAAAAAGTTAACAAATGAGAATTAATTTCAATTTATGAAATTATGTAGCAACAGAGTTAGAAACTAAAATGATCTGCCTTATTTCTCTAAGAAGTAATTTTATGTTACACAAAATACATCTTATAATATAAATTGACAAAGTAATTTATGATATAAAATGAAAAAATAATTTATAATATAAATTGAGAAAGTAAATAAAAGTAAGTATAAGATAACAAAGATAAAAGATATAAAATACAGAGTAAATATAAAAAGCGTAATAGTGACAAAAGTGAAATAAATTGCCTCCGTTTTGGCCGCGTTGCCCCTCAGCCGACTACGCGAGCCGGCGATTATATAAAGCGAGCGACAAATAATAGTTTATGGTCCTTTAGATTCTGCAGGCGACGCGAACTTCCCGGCATCTGCAATGCGGTGCACGTCACGTGGCCCTCCGCTCTATGGTACGTGTTGGCGAGCGTTTTCTATGGAAATCTAAATTTAAATCAGGAGCGGAAATAATAGACAATTAGTGCTGTAAAACTGTCGTTCATAAAATTAATGCCCTGGGGATGATTTTTACTGAACGAATTTGATGGGACATTTCATTTAAAATGTTTATTTAGATATTTGTGCAGTTTTCGTGAACGCTTTTAATCAGAAAATTGTTAATTATTGTATTTATGATTAATTTATTTATTTATGAACGCACTAGTGGACTTTTACAGTATTAAATTGTAACAAGATGCCGAACCTACTGAATACTGACAACAATACAACGGCGTCATGAAACGCAGCGTCAGTTCTCGAAAATTGCAATACATTTTATTACACTCAAACACTACTTAGTAATTGATTCATTCGTCGTCACGACATAACAAATGTGACGTCTCAGCGTTAAAACCCGTGTGATGAGTGATTCGTGACGGCGATATTACAACACGAAGGTAAAAGTGTGGTAAATGTGTAAGTGATACCAGCGGTAATAAATACCGAGGCTAGAAGTTTCTACGTGCGGACAGTACAATAATATTTTTGTTTACAATAATAAAGTTTGATACGCACTCGTGGTCATTTTCCACTTTTCAGAGGGCAGATCCCCGGCTACGATCGCCGCTCTGACGTGCAATCAAACAATTTGGGGAGCGATGATCACTAAGGGAGTGGTGGTGGGAAATTTTAAATGAAAACAGTCAAGTTCGAATCATACATATATTTACATAATTGAAATTTGAAATTAATCGTTAAATCTAACCTTATTATCTAACCTTATTTCTACCTTTCTACCGTCGTGAACGTGGCGACGTCCTGGTTTTAAACTTATTGTCGGTGGTCACCCGAACTATGATATTAATCACTAGCAAAAATAATATCACTATAACTAGATTAAATACAATTGATTGATAATTTTATAATTATGTACATTTAAAATTAATAAATTAATCCTACTCATTGTTAACCTATATCTACCTATAATTATATATTACAATATCGAAATCCAGCTAACTTTATTATCTGCTGCTCTTATATATAGCTTGTTACAATAGATGGAATGCGCGTCTAGGCACATATGGCTTTTAGACCACCCCGGTTAGGGGCTATATAATTTATTACCATTCAAGAATATACGGAAGCAAGGCGAGATTTTTCTACAATGAATGAACGGCCTGACGAACAATGTTAAATGTCGGTTTTAGAAACTAATAGCTTCCTTAGCACGGATTCGGAGAAAATTTGGTAAAAATCATGTACCCCGTCTCCTTAGAAATTTATGGCTTTCTTTTAAACAAACACCGCCACACGTGTCCGGCCGTAGGACCAGAGTATCCTTAGGACAAAAGGCGTTTTAAAATTATTGAACCCTTGGCTCTGAAATCTTACAAAAAAAAAAACGCGACCACCCCGAAGAAAGAGAACGAATTTGACGCGTTTTTCGCAATAAAAATTAATATGAATACATCAAGTTTATTCGTGTTAAGTGACTTACGTTGAATAATTCATTAATAAATCGATAATAAATTTCCAGCATTTTTGTTTTACCCTTCCGAGGCCATGATATGTGACAATATTTTACACGTGACATACATCCGTATGCGTTCGTCAAATGTTCTGTAAAATATAAAATAAAAATATCATCATCATCACTCTTGGCACTGCAACCCTTGGTGGTTCTTGGTCTCCTCAATAATCTTCCTCCACTCATCTCGGTTTAGTACCCTAACAACCCTATAAAATAAAATAATAGACTATAAATATATTTATATTTCTTTCATTTGAAAATGTAAATAAATGTATTAAGTTCGATGACGGTTAATGTTTAAATATTAAGCTCAAACTTTTTTATTTTTTCATAAACTTTTTTAAAACTGTATTGGGTGTTATTTATGCGATATAAAGCTACTTTCACTGTGCTCTAAAAACCATTAATCATTTTAACAAATCGAAAGGTTGAAAACTTTACGAACGGAACGAGACTTGTGAAAATTCGTAAGTCTAGAAAATTCTCGAGAAATGTTTCTCGTCTTATTCGAGATTTTTTAGTCAAGATCCGGGAAGAAATATCCCTCAGAGGACTTACATTTTTCAGTTATTAGGATTCTTACTGTATAAAATTCAAAATTAAAGTTAAGATTCTACGCAAAGTAAAAAAAATAAATCGTGATTACATATATTCACAGTCGGTTGTGATATTTGTGTAAATTAAAACATTTATTTAATTGAAATCAGCTGAAATTTTTGATTTCAAGGAATCCTTGATAATGAAAATTCTAAAATTGGCTATTTTTAATAATCTCCACCGCACCCCACCGTGATAGGATTATGTCATCCGCCGTGAAAAATAAATTTGTAAGGGCCTTACTGTGCTTTTAGAATCATTCATGCAGCAGGCATCGTGTGCAAAAATGTATTGTTCGTAGGGTTCATGTAAAATACTTTGCTAAATGATAAACCTACTTTTATAAATAAGAGTTCTCTAGAATGTTCGCGCCCGAAAATTATCTCTCCATTTACATCGCTTTTTTTCGTATACAGTAAACTTCACTCTTCAAGAAAACTGCATTACCGACCGGCGGCGTATTATTTATAGCAACGTCGCTCCTCCGACTGCTGTAAGAATTCCAGAAGTTTCTTGTGGCTTTATTTTTTATCAGATTAATAACATCTTCGTGAACCGTCTGTCCATTGCTGGATAATAGCTTCCCCAAGTATTTCCATTTACTGTGTCCTTAATAGTCAAAGGACTGACATTTCTAATACACGGTTCATTTTAATTCTTGTAATAAGTATTTTGGAATCGCCGATGTGCAGAAAATAACGTTAACGAAACATAGAAAAAATATTAAAAAACACGTTCATATATTACAAGTAGACCACCGAATCCAACCTGAAGCAATATTGAACAGTTATATACATATTGTTTTTATTTATATTTAATATGTACATAATCATTGCATCCTTAATCATATTTTAAATTTAAAATTATAATAAATGTGTTACATATTTATTTAAAAAAAAACGACGACAACGAGCATGCGCGTGACTGGGAATCGAAAATCGGAAGATGTCTCCGAAGGATGAGAGTAAAATCTGTGTCTCGGAGAGTCTCAAGACAAAAATCTCGTTTGTGATTATGGTCCACAATAATAGGCAAGATAACAGTATTACAGAATTAAAGAATAAGTGATTTTAGAGAAAAAAATATGTTGAAAGGATTCTAAAAAAGTAACCCATAAAAAACAAGTTTTTATTATACTTACTTTTTTTAAAAATATAACAACAATTAAAGACGAATTAAAACATATAACATAACACTAAACTTACAATAATTTAATATATTTCTAAAATGTCAGATGTTTTGAGCTTTGCTTCATTCATGCTTTGAAGATTAAATTCTAAAAACATTTGTCAGTCAATTTAGATTTTCGACATTCGTAGTGAAGTACCTATTATGTATATCGACGGAGTAATTCAAATTTAGAAAATATTCCGCGACGTTATCGGGCCGCCGTTGCTGATCAAACTTTTCTAATGATTCCAATTTGAAAAAACCGATAAAATTTCTAAAAATCCGAAATTAAACTATAATTATTAATTTTTTTTAACAAAAATCATTTGATCTTCTTGATCGTCTCCATGAGTCTACTTGCCAAGTTTCAGCTCGATTGGATCACGGGAAAAGGGTCAAAAATCGATCCAAAGTTTTTTTTAACGACAAGCCGGCAAGCAAGCAAGCAGGCGCCACGAGTTAATATAAAGGGAGTAAAAATGATCCAGTTTTAATAAACACATTGAGATTAATAAGATTTTCCATAAAATAAAAGTATAAAATTGTGCAATCCGCCATTTTAACTGAAACACCGGTCAGAGCGAATGACGTCACGCCTCAGTACCCATCACCTTGTTTGTCTTTGAACCGTTGCCCATAGACACAATGCAATGTTTACTGAGGCTTGACGTAGCGTAGATGAAATGACTGCTGCTGAATATGTAGATGAAAATGCAATTATTTGCGTGAAAACTTAGTTTATTACTGAAGTAATGTAATTTTCGGTAATAGTAGATGTGTACCTACAATATAGTATGCTATTTCGAAATCTGTCATCATGATTATTGAGCCCTGATACAACTACCTTGAGTGAGTATCTCGACTGTTAATTAAGTCATCGATCAGTCCAAGTGAACCTCCAACTATTTGTTAAACTTTCCACCGGCATTTCTCAAACGCGATCTAACTTCTGCGGATATTCGAGCGGGTGGTAGTAATTCTGCCTGACACATGAGTTGTGGGCATGTTACCATAATTTCCCCTGGTAAATGAGATTTCTTTGCAGTGAAGCGTAGCAGCGGGTAATTTAACTTCGACCAGTGAAATACGATTTACAGAGATGTGTAATTACTTTTAATGTTGCTGCTAGATGTCCTTCTGGAAACAGCATTGGGTTTGTGCAGGAATATGTGCATTAAGTAAAGTTGGTCTTAAAATGAATGTAAATAAAACAAAAAAATCATCAAACATCCGACTTTCCAAGACAAACTTTTGGCTTTTGGCAAACTTAAACACATTGTCACGAGGCAAATGAAAATACCGAAAATTAATTAGCGATTTATCAAGGTCCGAAATCAGAGTCAATACTTGGTGATTTAAAGGTCAAGGTACGCCTTAATGCGTAATTTTCAGTACAAAAGAACACTTTTAAGGCGTACTTTAAACTTTAAATCATCCAAGTCTCTGAATTCGGGCATAAGTCACCTAACACGAACTTAACGCTATTAATTTTTAAAAATTAAACCAACACACTATTTTAAGAGTTTAGTATTTTTTTAATTTTTATAAATATTAATAAAAATATTGAACTCTTAAAATAGTGTGTTGATTTTTTACTCCCTTTCTTTTAACTCGTAGCTTCTGCTTGTCTGCCGAAAAAAATTTGGATCGATTTTTAACCCTTTTCCCGTACTCCAATCGAGCTGAAACTTTGTAGGCAGACTCGTGGCGACGATAAAAATGGTCAAACAAATTTTCCTTTAAAAAAATTAATAATTATAGTATAATTTTGGATTTTTCGAAATTTTTTATTACTCTCTTTCGTAGCGTTGTCCGACTCGAGCCCGAAAAAATTGAAATAACTTAACGCTATTCTTAAAATCATACTGTTTCGTAATAGATCACTCGTGTATGGATACTTTTTTATAGCTGGGTAACACATTTGCGCGGCAGAAGCCACAAGATGGACTCCTAGAGTTCTGAAGCGGAGACCTTAGGAGAACAAAAGAGACATCGAAATACCACAAAAGATGTGGGCCGATGATATAGCCGCTGTGAGGGCAGAGAAGGTCACATAAAGCAAATGACAGAGTATGGAAAAGGCCTATATCCAGAACAGAAGAAGAAAAAAAAAAGACGAAGATATTTAATAGATATAGTTACATCCAACAAAATATTCATATTTTTTTGTTTAGTTAATAATACACAATTTAATCATTACTTATATCTGATACGTGTAGCTTGTTGATGTAGTGGTCATGACGCTCGCCTAGTAATCTGGTGGTCGGTGCTTCGAGTCCCATTCCAAGACACCAGCAAGTTAGACCTATTTTCATAGCATAAGCATTTAGCTTAGTTTGAAAAAAGTAAGAATATTGACGCGATAAGTATTTCGTATTCGCATCTCTATTTCTTAAAAAAAATATTAAAATCTTATATCTAACAAAGAAGAAATTCTAAGTAGATTCGAAGATTTTTCAATTTGGAACACAAAAATGTATTCCTTGACAGCGCTTCAAAATTTATGGTTATTAATTTTTATCAAATTTCCCACTAACTTTTTCCGGGAGTTTTTACGGGAGCCCGTGACGAACTTCGCAAGTTTTATTATACTTTCTGAAACTTTTCACTTTTACAAAATTTGTTCATGAGAATTGTCCCACGGTGCCTTGTTTCAAATTTGGTGCGCTGAAAATTAAATTATTATTAACTTTGTTATGTGGCAAGAAAAACGTTGCATTATTAATAACTGGCTGTAACCCGTCAAAAATGACGAACTCATTATGTTTGAAATTCAACTTTAACATCAATTCATTATTTTTTATATCCTAGTTGTATACAAATCAAAACGGTTTCTTTCTCATTCTGCTGAAATTACTTCAGTTTTTCACAATTTGCCATTGGAAATTTAGCTTACACAAAAATTAAAATGATATCGAACTCGCAGTATGTTTGTTTTAGCGTGTAAACATCGCCGTCTGGTAGCGTTGGTGATGGACATTTTTACATGCATAAATGTGTATTTTCATGTTTGAAAATGTTGCAAATTAACACGAATCGCATTTGAAATTGACAACAGCAAGTAAACTCAAATCGCATACGTGTTTGAAATAATTGACAACAGTAAGATAACGTAAATCACGTACGCAATAATAATAAAAGTGTTATTAGGTTATTGTGCCGTTCTGAATATTCTGGTTTGTGTTTTCTGGGGTATTTCGCCTTACTTATAAGTTGGATGTTGTTGTGTATGGTAAATTGGTTATTGTAGTTGTAGAGGGTGATGAATGACGTTGAAGGTGCGTGTAAATGTATTACGAGAGATCGCGTACATCTGTAAGAAACGTGATCTATTACAGATGGACATGATCTCATCCATCTGTATCCATCTACTCATTCACTACACTTCTACACTTCGCATGCTTACTACACTTCACATGCCGGTACAAGAAAATGCCTCTAGACGGGTGGGCACTCTCTCCCAAACACCACCACATAACCAGCCAAAGATCCACATGTTCTCAGATGAAAACTGCATTCTTATAGATTTTCAACAGCGCATTCTAATTGTAGATAGATATTACCTCCAGTGCAGTAAAATCCAGGAAAAGTTCGCTACTTCGGAAGTCTCCAGGTACCAGAATTCTTTTATGCAAAGGTAATCTTGTCTCCATGGATGATTTGCATTCAAAGGGCTTTTCACTTTATTCCCTGCATTCGCCTTCCTTTCGATTTATTTCTGAACTTCTCCATTCCTACCAATTTACATAATCCCCTGAATTTATAAAATGAATTAGACTGCATGGTTCACTCCAGAACTGAAAACACTTTTGATAAGGGCGCACCAGAATGTCATCAAAAATAGACGTTTTTGTACCGAAATTCTGACAATAAGAGGCGGCCCGCGTAGAACAGTGGGCATGTGGCCGATTTCTCGTAACAGGAGTTCCTGCTTCGATTCCTGGTGAGGTCATAGTACATTTACGTGTTATACAATTATTTATATATATATAATATCCTGCCGCGTATCTGAGCATAAAGTAGATGTTAAAAATAAAAAACTCACCTCATCCTTAGTTCATCATGTCCTTACGGAAGGACATAAAATAGATTTTAATAATGCCTCAACCATCGCAAAAATTAATAACGAAACATGCAGAATATATAGGGAAGCAATAGAAATACATAAAAATAAAAATAACATGAATTGCCGCGACGACGCGATCCGAATTCCTTATACTTGGAAATCCATTTTTAATGACTGTAAAATGTTTTCAAAATCAGCCCCTAATAACCCGATTCCAAGTACAGACGCAGTAAATGACCATATTAATATAACTAACAATAACGGAATTTCCAACAATAATAGAAGAATTACCAGGTCACAAAGTAAACTCAGCAATTAGCCTCGCATTAGGCTTCACTTGGATCTCGACTTCTGGAGTGAACGGGTGTGCTTGCCATCAATTCAAAACAGAACTCGAAATACAAGGCGCAAAATCCCTTTGAAAATGGCCAGTGCTATCTTTCCGAAACGTTGGGTACAATATAACAGTCTTTCTCAAGACTACAATACGCGGGTTATCCTAGAAAATAATCCTTCATATAAATATATATATATATATATATAATATTTTATTACAATGATACCTAGTAATGTTTACAATAAAAAAAAATTGTATGTATATACCTCACCAAAATGAATTATGATTCTTGTGTGTGGTGAGGATTAACCACTTACAATCGTCTCCTTACTGTAATCTAATTTATTAAACAATGGGAAAGATAATATACTATTTATCTACTTTATCAAAAATCTTAATTAATAATACAATTTATAGAATAAGCAGTCAAGTAAATAATAATATAGAATAAGCAGTCAAAAGAGACCAAACTCAATCAATAAATCAGAACCCATTCGGGTTCACTGGGGGTATATGCACATAAGAAACAACCGCAAAATATTCACCATCATGCAAAATAAATTGAACAAATCAAGTAATTGTACAGGTATCTTCATCGATTCGAGGGAAGTACTCGACATCGATTATTTATTAAATGATTAAACAATTTATTTCGTGTCATTTTAATAAAGTATTTGAAACCTGATTATTATGATATCTTTTTCATACCAAAATGTGATAAAAAACGCAAGAGAAGATATGAGAAAACATTGTGAAATTAGCTCACTTTGCAAGACGATCGCCTTAAGGTTTATACAAATTTTGTTAGTTTTTTTTTAAATAAATGATTATGCGCAACCATGTCGACGCTATAAACATCAAAAAGATGATTCTTTAAATAATTTAACAAATAAAAATATTTAAAATTATGCGAAAAAATAATTTCCTTTCAACGCCGATCGTACCCTCGAGCGTACTTCATTAAAACATATTTAAAACCTCCGCTAAAACCTCCTTCCCAGTCGCACAGGAAAAAAGTCCGTGGCGAGAGATAAAATGAGAAGAAGGATGAACCATAATTTTGTTCACCAGAAGTCTTGTTATTTTCAGGCCAAGAAAAACAGACGACTCTCAGAACGGTAATTAAGAAGATTTATGGTTCCCACCCCGCAGGACACTACATAGGGGTGAATTATCTCGTTATCGTACTGTACTAAAGCCACGGAATTAGGTGGCGTGATATCGTTCTGAAATTTAATCCACGATTAAAAAATGTAACTATTAACAATTTATACATTTATTTATATAGAACTTATTGCCTTACTGCCTTACTAAAATAATCTTTGTTGAGACAGGCATAGTTTACAAATTAGCTGTACAATTGAAATATCAACTAATTATCTCCTTTATTTAGTTTGGTATGTAAAATGTGAAAAGGTAGAATACAAATACTCTTCTAAAAAGGATGACGGAATGGAGATGTGGAGAAGTGATCAGAACTAATGTTTATAGGAATGAAAAGAGGATAAAGAATGAGAAAAACAGATGATAGTCGAACTCTCCACTAAGAGAGTGTTCCTTCTCCTTTCTGTTCCATTATGATGTGGTCGACGAAATTAACGATCACTTAACAGATCTTGCAATCGGAGCACTCAATACAAAGTGTTGCGACAGCGCGACATTTCTTTCGGAAGGTTACTTCGAGATTCGATTCAATGGGTAATTGACACAATGTCATGACGAAGGAGGGAGAGAAAGAGGTTGTAAAATACCAGAACGCGAGAATCACAAAACGCCTAGAAATGCAAATACTGAACAAATACGGCTATCAGAAAAGATACATAAATAAGTAATTAATACAGACATTAATTGGATTTTTTTTGATTTGTTGATTTGATAGTGAGAGCAACCACTTTTGTGTCGTCCCATATTTTTGATCCAGTATTTTATATGGTATTTCATATTTTCGTTGGAATTTATTACTGGAATATATTCAATAAGACATTGTTGCACGTTGTTAAAGATTTTGGGCCCAAAGAAATTGAAACTTCTTTGTCCATATGTAGCGTATGTTCGTGTGATTTGTGAATTAAGTTTGTTTATTTGTGTGGCAAATGTCGTTTGGGTCATTTTAAAATGTGTATTTTTGGGTTGTGCTACAACTGCTATTATCCTGGATATTACAAAGTTCACTATAGTAAAATATAATTTAATTTATTATTTAAAATGTTAGGCACCTATGAATTTTAAAGACAACTTATCTATTTATATATTACCACTCATTCGTTGTTGAAGGGTTCGAGTTAAACACTTCCAAAAGGATGATTGAAAAATGAATTTCCGATAGACATAGGAAGAGTTGGAACCTCCTATGCGGTGCAAGGATCCCGAACCGAATAGGATAAAGGATAGAAGAAGAAGAAGAAAATGAAGTTGATAATATATTTTTTACGGTTTTAGAAAGAATTATAAAGAAAAAGAAAGAACGAAGAAAAGAAAACGAGCGAAAGGTAAGATTTTAGAATAATATGGAGAATATTGTTACGTTTTTGCCGCAATAATGCTCCTTGGTAAATAATCTTTGGCAGCAATAAAAACCATATATAGAACATTCTAATATTTGATATAATATTCGTGTGACGGTCTTGGGTGAAATTGTGAGCGTTACATTATGTAAAGTGTCACTTATGCCAGCCTTAAGACAAGCCGAAAGCCCTGTAACAACCACGTCAGTCCACACATAATTTCCCTTATAAATAGCTTCATCTTTGTGTATCTCATCTATAATTTATCTCAATGATCCCTGTGGGGAAAAAATCCAGAAATTGTGATCCAAAAAAATTTTGAACTTACTCAAAACATAGAATAAAATTGTCTATAAAAAAATTATGTTTTTTAAATAAACTAGCTCCCACGCGTAGATTTTTAGTAACTTTTAGTCATATTTTATCAATTTGTATTTTAACCTTAACATAAAGACACATGTCGCGGATTTTTTTAAAGAACCTTTTGAGTTCTACAACTTTTTTACATAAAGTAATTAAATCGTTATCGTTAACACAGCGTTCGAAAAAACGCATCGCTCGACCATTTTTTCGTCAACTTTAATTGTAAAATAGGTAACGTCCATCCAGGTGAAAGTCCATTCTAAATATTGATGAAAAATTTTTTGAAATCGGATGAGCAGTTTCGGAGATTACCTCCTACTTCCAAACATTACCTCTTTATATATTAATTAGTATAGATATTAAATTTATTAAGATATTTTTCATCTCATTGATTTTCGTAAAAGTTTTTAGCCTTTTTAAATATATTTTAATATTCTTTTGAATTCTTTTGAAGTAAAATTTACTCAGCTGATTAACTGAACGCTTCTTTTAATCACATTATGAATTGTAATGATTTGAGGCACAGATTGACGTTCCATTTAAGAGTGCTCAACTTTGGCAAACTTTTATAATATTGCGTAATTTATTATTTCGTGATGAAGGTATTTTAATTCAAAGCGAAAATAAAGAAGGCACAATTCGCTTTAGGGAAACTTTAAGTAGGCCCTTTGGAGAGAACTGACTGGCCGGATTTTTCATTCCCTTTCAGTGGACTCATTTCTATGTACTCTCGCGCTTTTAAGAGTTTCCTTTTTTAATTAAAAATACTTAATAATTAAGATTAATAAATATTTATTCTCCAACGTAAATAGTATAATTAAAGATTTTACGAACATAGCGATATGTTTGTTTTACATGTAAATATAAATATTGTCAAGCTTAGGCATTAGACTAATAGTAAGCGACCGCCAGCAAACATGAAATATTTTCTGTAGATGTGTGCTACAGTCGGTAAGAAGTTTTGAATATTATGACATTTGATTTTGGAGGATTTTTGCAGATAACAGAAAATACAGGTAAAAAAATGTATTTAAATAACAGAAACGTAAACAACAATAAAATAATATTTTAAAATGTATATAAGTAAAACATTTTGTATAAACCACTATTTATGTTTTGGGGTTCCGTATTCACGATACAACGTATACTAAAAATTAAACTTCGAAGTATTGACAAAAACACAAAATATAAATATACGGGAGATGAATAACTCATTAAGAACTGATTTAAAACAACAAATTTAAAAGGTAACTATTTGCCAGGGATTAGGTAGTTAGGTATAATTTAACTTGCTATTAACAATTTTTTTAATTTTATTAAATTTCTGGCTAAATTTAATTTTATTCAAACGTGTGGATGTCCCTATGTTGGAGGTGCTGAAATTTGCTTTATGTAAAGTGATCATTCAATCCAGCGCATACAGGGCCTGGGCCACCCTATAAATATTTTTTATTTATTTCCTTATCATATAAAGTATACAATTTGGCTTGAATTGTGCCTGTCTCACTAGAAGAATCTGTATTGAGACAGTCAAAATAAGTGTACAATTAGATATTAATTCAGATGTGACTATTTTTTTTATCTGAATTAAATTTTAATTGTCCCTGAAACATGTCGAAAGTTCAATAAAATAGTTATATACACATCTGCTTATTTTAATAGTTATAAATAATTTTATCACAAAATATTTTGCGCTCATCGAAAAGAAATATATTAATAATTTATGTATATCGTTAATTTTCGAAGAGCGTGCATGAGAAAATGTATGAAAATGGAAGAAGCAAAGGTTGTGTGCCAGGAGAGAAAAGTGTTGCATTCTATCCTCTGCCTACCCCTATGGTAAACGACGTGATGGCTAGTTAGTTACTTTAAGTTAATTAAAATTAATAAGTGTTCTGTAGTATTAGTTAAGTGACGCTTAAACGAGGTCTTAGGAGGTTTTTTAAACATAATATCAGTAATATGGTATATTTTCGTATACTTTAAAAAACTAACCAAAACAACAGGACATCGCCAATCGAGGTTAGTTCAAGTATTCCATTCTGAAAGCAAACAAACTTTGAAACCAAATAGTTTTTCTATAACTCAGCAAAAGCCATAAAACCGTTGACTCCGTATTTGTGCAGAAGTCAGAGTTCAGAGACCAGCTCTGAATTGATTCTCCTCTTTGCTCCCAACTCCATCTGCGAACTCTGATCGGCCGCCATAGCAATCCGAGAGGAAAACAGCAATCTACCCAACCAGATAGATTACATCGCAGCCGATATAACGGAGTGGAATGCGAAGCTAGGGTCGCAAACCAGTGATATTAAAATAAATTAACAAATATAAAAAAAATTGTATAATATTCATATGTTATATAATATCACCACGTGATATATACAAATGATAAATTGGTTTAGGATTTAATTTATTTTAAATTATATTTTTTATTCAATCTAAATCGGATGATTTAGAATTTTTTATCATTAATCATAATCGTAATAATGTATTAAGCAAAGCTTTAAACATAATCAAAATATTACACGAAATGAAATAAATTCAAGTTTAGTTTATTTAATCAAGTTAAAAACCAGTCAGAAGAGGTGGCTCTCTTCTATGATTTCGTCATTATGAGGTTGAACAGAAAAAAACACTGATTTTGTTATTTTACCATTTTATTTGTTATTTTAATTTTAGAATTGGTGAGTTTAATTTTAGAATAATATAACTGCTGCATATTTCGGAAACCTCCATTCCCTTCTTCAGATTCAGTGTGTGGGAGTGAATATCTGGTGTATGGGTTACAGATCCAATAGAAGTGAAGGAAGAATCTAGTTGGTGGGAGAGAAGGGACGTTTTTAGGAGAGGTGAAGTGGAAGGTTTTATTATTTGATTATTGACGACGTGCGTTTCTATATTATTTTATTTTAAGTCTGTAGGTCTGTTTTGAGGGACGTGTACGTTTGTTTTGTTGAATGTGTGGTTGTTTTCTGTAATGTGCTTATCATCTTCTGAAAATTTATTGTTTGTGAGGCACCTTTTATGTTATTTGAATCTAGTTCCAATAATAAACCCATTCGATTTACGTACACCTCATTCTAGTTTGTAAACCCTACTGCAGATTATTTTTTCCGACATATTATTTTTTTATTGTTTTTCACCATTAATTTTCCAATAATTATTTAAATACTAGTCTTCTTCTTTTTCTTATTCTAGATCATGGATCTGTAACTGAGCGGGAGCCGTCCTCTTGGAAAGTGGAGCAGCCGACATCCTATCGCCTTTTGGCGTGCGATGTCCTATGGGTATTGTACGCGACACAAAATCGCCGCATACGTGGGGAAGAGATTGGAATTATTGGAAAAAAGTGGACTGTATTTTGTTTGAGAAATGAAGAACGCTTCGACTCACCTTTTTGTGTCTTGGCGTCCCTCGTAGCGATATCACTTCACCAAACAACTGTTTCACTTGGTTGGCCACCAACGTTCGTTACTCCCGAAGTTTGGCGATGACGAAATTAGACGAAAATTATAAAATGTACAATTAAAAACCGAGACGAAAAATTGGAGCTTTTAACACAAGACTTGTCGAAAAGAGAGGGGGATTGGAAAACAATTGAGGGTAGGATATTTTTCGATAGGGACCAATCAGTGTTGCCACATAAAAAAGAACAATATTCATTTGAATCGATTTCTGTGCCAACGTGACGTCACGAATATCGAACAGATATATTTCGGGCGACCATATGGGGAATTCTTGAATTATATCCACGAGGTCTCTCCAGTACTGCCGTCTCTTTTTGCCCCGTCTAATGATATCTTGTGTCTGATAGATCTTTCTTATTTCATATTTTCTGATCCTGTCTCTGAGAGTCCTCCCTGCTATAGTGCGCAGTACTCTAATCTCAGACGTCCGAAGATGTGTGTTTCTTCCAAAATAACGATATAATGGTTTGGCAATGTAATATATATTTAAAATGTCTTAAAAATTAAAAATGGTTTCATATGTGTATATATTTATTTATGGATTAATAAAAATCATGTGTTTTATTTATTATTTCGTGCGAGTCTTAAAAATTAAATTTTTATTCAGTTATTTCAAGATTAAAAATGATATATTTTGACACTTCACGCCATAGATGCCCATATATAACATATATGTTTTTGCTGTTTTATTCATAGAAATTGACAAATCACGTTTATCATAAGTGGGCCCATTCATTATCAAACATGTCAACCATACGATCCTGCATTGCGCCGTGCCCCGTGCAATATAATATATGCCCCACATTACCTAAGAAAATATAATTGCGAATTTGAATCCGTTTTTAATCAAAATTGGCCTTTTCCCAACGGATACGTCATCTAGACTTATTTCCGTTTTTAACACAAAATTGGCTTTTTCCCTACCGGATACGTCGCCTACACTTATTTCCATTTTTAATACAAAATCGGCCTTTTCCCTACCTGATACATCATCTAGACTTAACATTAATTTTCTATGGTTTCTTGTTCTCTTTTCTATGATTATATGGGCATCTATGGCGTGAAGTGTCAAAATGTATCATTTTTTAAACTTGAAATAACTGCTTTTAAACCAGTAAGCGGGAAAATTTGACTTCATTTATGTAATCGGGACCCTTTATTACACCAAAAACAATTTTTCTTTTATCAAAATTCAAGTACTGTAGTATTCTTGACTTATTCCTAAAACAGGACAATAATTTCTTGCGGGGTCCGCGGTCTAAGACTCCCTGTATTGATAAACTTGTGCACACGGTGCAATTCTGTTTACATTCGATATATTGGATGTCGGAACCCGAGATCTTTAAAGTCCACTCAACTGATGGAACGGAGCGGCTGGGGTTCGTCTTTACATTTGTTTGTACACGTCGAACAAAGCTCCATGATGTACTTGTTACACATAAATATCCTTTACTTAGTATAGACGTACCACTATAACTTGGCGTGCGAGGTAGGGCGTCCCTGTCGCGTAACAGAAGTTGTCAGAGTGTAAATTTATTACACAATACATAATGTACAGAATGTCCGGTGACTGGTGTCGTAGCCTTTAACAGAAATTTGGTCGGGCAGCACTAAAGAAGCCATGAAGTAATGGCGGCCGTTCTATCTATCAAACTGTCAGACGGTAATATCGGTCCATTATTTGCTTTTTCAGCTTCGCAAAACTTTAATACTTCATTGGCAATTGTTCTTGCACAATCCCGGACTATTTAGGATGTTTTGGACATAATAATCAAGATGTCACAGCTCCCGACCAAATACAAAATTGAACTAAATGACAGGGCGAGGGATTACCGCCGGGTGCCGGCGATGCGGGTTTTAGTTCCAAATTCGCCGCGCGCCAAGTTACGTTGGGCAAGCAATTACATGCACTAGTCACGGAGTAAGGTCATAGGCAGGCGCGTGCAGTGGGAACATTGTAGCACGACTTTTTTGTAGACGTATATAATGGAAAAAAATAGAAATCAAATCATATTTTTATGATATATCGAAATATGAATGCTATGATAACAATTGTGATAGAAATATTACCAAATATATGTTGCATTCCGATTTTTTTTTCAAATAATTGATTACGTAAAAGTCATGCTGCGATGTTCCCACTGCACGCTCTTGGGTCATAGGTAATATTTCCACTAGAAATAGTATTAATTTTAACTAGGGTTTTGCTGGGAAGAAATATAATCTAAAAAAATATAGTTTTGTTTACTTTCACTATTTGTTTAGCAATGTTACTAATACTAATCTAAATATTTAAGAATGGCATGAGGAGTGGGGTGGAGATTAGAGTCCGGTGGGTTGTGGGCGTGGTCATAAGGCGCAGAAACATATTACGTAAAAAAATGAAAGAAACGAGATATTTTAAAAAACTTAGTTACGATAGATAGTAACAAAAATGTAATCAATATTTAAACTCCATCATTACTTCCCCTCTTCTGTGTCCACCGGACTTTAATCTCCACCCCACTCCTCACGCCGTCCTTCAGTCTTTAGTTTATTATTAATAACATTACTGAAGATTATGCTTTTGCATCGAAAACGTTCTAATCGTTATAAAAAATAATGTTATAAACAAATAGTAAAAGTAAACAAAGTTTATCATTTTTTAATATATTTTTTTAATTGGCCTTTCACAAAGTTATCTTATCTTTCAGTAGTATTTTATTTTAAAATGTAGATATACATTTAAATACTAGAAAATTAATCACACAGTTGTGTGATTAATTTTCTAGTATTTAAAATATAAATATTTTTCCTTCTACATCCAAAATTCTAGTGAGATCTGATTAAAGATCTAATCAATCTGATCTATATAACAAATAACGACGTATACGTGTCAATGTAGATTATTTTTCCTGCAAATTAGTATATAATCTGTCTTTTTCTTTTGTCTTTTGTACTGTTAAAACTTATTAATTTCTTCTTCAATATTATCAATATATTTTTTTTTATTCTCTAAAAAAATAGAAATGCGAACACGGAATATGTGTCGAATCAATATTCTTACAATTCTAAAACTAAGCCAAAAGCCTATGCTGTGCTATTCTGGAATGGGGCTCGAACCACCGACCACCAGATCACTAGGCGAGCGTCATGATCACTACAATTACAATCTAGTCTATATAATGTCACAATTTTAAAATAAAATTAATAATATGTTTTCATATTAGAGTTTCACGAACTGAACCACGATTTTCGAAATAAATCTGAACGATTTGCATGCTTTGTTATGGCGTAAGTCTATTCATGGTGAAATGGCAAACCAATTAGCTGTCAGCTGTCAAATCGGCTATCGATGGAAATAGTGATGGGATGGAAATGCGGTCACTAAGGTGCTTGTACGGAAAATCTTTGGTCGATAGAGTGAGGAATGAACGAATTAGAAGTGAATGTAATGTTAACTAAGCTAATGTAACTAGAAGTGAATGCTACATTACATTAGTGGTTTAATGCTAACTAAACCACTAATGTAGCGTTGTAGATAGAATAAAGAAAGGATCACTGAGATGGTTTGCTTATGTGGATATGTAGAACGTATGAGCGAGGAAAGCATGATTAAGAAAATGTATGAGGTGAAAATGTATGAAAGCAGCAGGAATGGAGGGCTTTCGCAAAAGACCTGACACGATCAGATGCAACAAATATTGGATGATGACCTTGGAACAAATATTGGTAAACATTATAAAACCGTATAACATGCATGAGAAGGTGTATAAAAGTAACCGAAAAGGAAGTGATGTGCCAAGATAAAAACATGTGGAGTTATATCTTCTCTGCCTACCCTTGTGGAGAAACGGCGTGATGGTTAGTTTGTTGTGCCCATCTTATATATTTGCACACAGCTGGTGGAACATTTACGGAGTCTGGAAGGTTCCGTGAGTAAAATGGGAATTCTTCGTTTCATTACCAAATTGTTGATCCTTAATCTAACATGCAGTAAGCATAACAACCTCTCCGGAATATCTATGGAGGAAAATGCCTGAAGAAATCATGACCCATCAGGAGTCGTAGATGCTGATTAATCTACCAATAGCGCATCGTTTTGTCACCGCCGCCATCTGTGCGGTTTATCCCGTATCAATCCTGGATAATCCTTCATGTACACATGTAGCGATTGAGTACAGCAAACATCTCAAATCGGATGTGGAAGTCTGCTTCCGGAAGTCTGAGCTTCCGGACCGTTCTCGTTCCTTTGTTCGGTCCCTTCCGGTCGAACCGGAAGGGGCCGAGGGGCGTTTTGTATTCTCTATTGAAAATGAAAAAGAGAAAGCAGAAGTCTTCGTATTTTATGAAAATAAATGTGGTACTTACCTAGGTACATTTTTTTAATTGTAGTGTTCTCGATTATAAAAAATTTTTTGGTTTATTTGAACATATAATATTTTTTCAGAGGTTCCCATTGGTACGAAATATAATTTCATTATTTTCATGTATTTTAAATTTTTTTATGTTTTTTTTTTTATTTATGAACCCTAGAGAATTTTGTAACAAGCCAGACATTTGTTATTTCTAATTTTCGCGCCAGTAAACAGAGTTATTTGGAAAACATTAATGTTCAAGTAGCCATGACCAATATGATCAATAGTTATGGAGTTATGCAATATCAAAATTTGCATTTTTTTCCAATATTTCAGACTTATTTTTTGTAAAAAGTTGAACTGTCATTAGAGTGACTCGTATAGATTACAAATAATTCTTTTGTTTAAATTCAAGTAAAATAAAATAATAAAACCCTGCAGAAATTCTTATTGGAATTGGAATCGGAGCAAAATTGACGAAATTATGAACATTTGAGCGATACTCAGACTGTTTTCTATACCTGCTCGGGCAGCTAAGAGACGCGCTCACCTGAGGAGACCGGACGTGCTATTGTATTGGAAGAGTTTTGCGTAGACAAGGACAAAAAGATGCTGATGATGAAAGCTCTTTGCTATGTGAACATGGCATCGACAATTATGTGTAAGTATAAAATAAGTGTTGAGTTTTATTTTGAATTTTACAATGTGCAAAACTTTAAAGCGTGTTCCCCACATCTCACGTTTTCAAAGTCGGTGTCCATCATAACTTCAAAACTACTGCACCGATCCTTTTGAAATTTTGAACACTATTTCTGTACATAATTTACGAGGTAACGCTGTCGAGTTTTTTTTCAAATTTGTTATTAATTTTTATTTTTTAATAACATATAAGTCGATATTTTTCGCAAAAAATCGCGTTTTTCCCTTCAAAGTGTTCCAAAAAATTGAAAAATTGAAATTTCAAAAAACCCTCCAAGCGTTACCTGGGAAAACCTATTATCTAACGAATGAACTTTGATTTTTTGATTTCAGATGATCTAGCACCAAGTTATGATGGACTCCGCAATTCTCCTTTTTTCCGAGACATGTCCGAATAATTGCTGCCATTGCCGTATTTTTTAATATTTCGTCTTGAAAATTTTACACAATATTCTTCAAATGTCATACTTTAATGAACTATTAGTTTTAATAAAGAGGTTTTAACTGTGTCGTCACAAAAAATTCACAAAAACATGCCTTTTTTTGTACGAATTAACCTTACCCCCCCTTAATGTAATTATAGTCCAACGTCTTACAAAAAATAAATGTGAAATATTGAAAAAAGTGCAAAATTAGATGTCGCATATTTCCATGACTATTGATATTAGGTCATGGTTGCTTGAACATTTTTGACTCATAATTAAAGCAGGAATTGGGTCTTGTAATGTTATTAATGTTTTTCAAATAACCCTGTATATGTGGAATACGCTCCTTATGCGGCGTGCATTTCTGGCGTAATACAATTAATGATAATCTCACTAGAATGAGAATTATGTAGATAGATATATTAAAACACGGCCACAAATTTAATTTAAAATATTTTCTCTCCCAAAACTTCGCGACAAAACAAATAAAATTGAATAACGGCAGTACACAATACTCGCGAATACTATCTCTTTCCGTTTCACTTTGGCCGTAGCTGTTTATCTCGCTTCCCGTGGTATTGAATGAAATTGGGAGTTGTTGCTTCCGAGGAAAATCCAATAGATGTCTCTTCGTTATTTATTACCGGCGCGACGTATCGAATTATTGCCAGACATTATTAATTCGGATATTGTGTAGATGGCGTTATTTGTCCTCGGCCGGCGTGGCATTCAAAATTACTTCGAAGACTGAAACAATTTTGAAAAAAATGTTTTTTTGCTTAAATTGTATTTTGCCATTTGTCGCAATAACATGTCGTTAACAATTTTTTGGAATTGGATTTTCGTCTGTCAATAGGTTGTCAACAGGAATACTATCTTGATTAATGAATAGGTTTTCTTCAGAATCTTTACTGAACTGTACAGCTTTTAATTTAATATACTGAATTCTACCAGACCATATAGGAGGACTTCATAGTCCAATGCGCATTTTTCGGAATTAGATTTTCAAATTCGAAATGAATTGGATGGTTGTACTTGAGAGAAAAAAATCTCGAGAATTCTGTTAAATAAATAAAGACTGAAAGAAAAATATATGTTTTTATTTGAAGCGATAGTTCGGAAATGTTAGCGAAATTTTTCATTGCTGCTCTTACATTTTCTATCAAATTTTTGTTTTTATTTTTTCATATTTACGTTATGTTTATGCTAATTTATATAGCGCCGTTTTTGCGTAAGAGACGCTTCAAGGGCGCTTTACTGGTGTGACATCCCGAAAAAATGAGTTTTTAGGCTCTTCTTGAAGAGTTCCTGGTTCTCCATAGATCGCAGCACTAGAGGCAGCTGATTCCACATAGCTGGGCCCGCAAGGCTGAAAATGCCTTGGTGGCTCCAGGTCTCCTCGGTACTACCAGCCTGCAGAGTGTCTCCGATTTAGCTGACCGCCAATATGCCAATTCAGAGTAGTTTTTCATTGCGAATAGTAGAATAGAACGTAATTTCAGAAGGTTTACCATCGCACATAAGAGAAAAGATGATAATTTTATAAATATAAAAATGCATCACTTACATCTGGGCTGATATCCGTAACGTTGGCGCTGGAGACAAACTCCCGAAGGAATCCATCCAATTCAGTTCCTTCGATGTAACCGTTTCCTGGAACAGAAATAAAACATTTATTTCACAATCTTAACGTCGACCGGCTTCGATACAGCGGTATCTTCGTGAGGACTTACACAATTTACTCATATTGATAATAATAATCAAGATATATTATAGATGTCTCATAGAAACGAAGCTATATTTTTATGTGGGAAAATAGGTATGGAAGTTTTTTTGGGTGTTCATAGGGCTTACGACCTATGGTACGGCTTAAGTATATACACAATGTATCGCTCACCATTTCCACCCATGGTAGACTACCACATCTGTCAAAGTTTTGGAAGTTGTAAATATGTTTAACTTACACAGCTTGTTTCATATGTGAGTTGCATTTTTAATAGCGCCACCTGCAGTCCAAAGCTTTTTCATTACCGTAATCCAATACAGATGTCACTATTGATAATGAGGTATCTATATTTTGATTGAAATTAAAGTATTAAGTTTAATTATATAAGTTTAAGTATCTACATAAGTTTGTTCGTAAGCTCTATGGACACCCAAAAGACTTCTATACCTACTTTACCATACACAAATATTTATAGCTTTTTCTCTATGAGGTATCTACAACTTTAATGCAATTTTATTTCACCTATCGCAGACATTATACTTACTCAAGTTTTTGTATGTATGTTCTCAAGTATATGTATATATATTTTATGTTGTATATGTGACTGTGCGTGTTTTTATATATGTGTGACCATGTATGTTTTCTTACTTGCATTCAGTTAATTATTTTTCAAATTTTTAAATTACATTTTGTTGTCTGTTTTTATTTTATTTCTAAATATTTACTCACGTTTTGTATTGTTTATATTACGTGTCTTGTCTTTTGCATTGAATGAATTATTTCTAATTTTTTTAAATGGATTTTTATTTTAACATATTGAAATTACAATATATTGCACTGTTATACTATATTTATTGTGTATTAATATTTTTCATGTAAAAACCTGCAATAAATAAGTTAATCCTTTTTTTAAACCTATTTTGTCTTATTATATTTTATTTTAACTTTAAGTTACAATGTTCAACCACACTATTTTATTACATTATTGTATATTCATATTATTACTTGTAAAAGCCCTTTGGGCGTAAATAAATAAATAAATAAATAATATATCTTGATTGATGATGTCCTCCTGGGGACAAAATACACAGTTGTGTTCTAAAATTTGGACATACTCAATATATTCTTAATAATAATAACTTGATCATAAATATATTATTATATACAGAATGACGTTCTTTTAAACACCTTGGAAGAGATGTTTCAAATATTTACATATATGAAGCTATACAAATAAAATTTTTGAAATATTTAAAAAAATCAACTTTTAATGGCTATTCACAATCTTCTGCATAGCATTTCATGGACAACTCAACTTTATGGAAGAATGGGACCTGTATTCAGTATTCATCAGCAAATGAGTCCTTAGAATTCAATTCGTCTTGAAAAACTCGCCCTTTGAATTCTATGTCTAGAAAAAAAAAACGTTTATTTTTTCTATGGAAGAATCTATCCACCATAAAAACCAAGTTTTAATTATACTCCCTTTCTTTGTAAAATATAACAACAATTAAAGACGAATTAAAACATATAACATAACACTAAGCTTACAGCAATTTAATATATTTCTAAAATGTCAGATGTTTTGAGCTTTGATAAGACACTTCATGCTTTGAAGATTAAATTCTAGAAAAATTTGTCAATCAATTTAGATTTTCGACATTCGTAGTAAAGTACCTATTATGTATACCGACCGAGTAATTCAAATTTAGAAAATATTCCGCGACGTTATCGGGCCGCTGTTGCTAATCAAACTTTTCTAATGTCTACTTGCCAAGTTTCAGCTCGATTGGATCACGGGAAAAGGGTCAAAAATCGATCCAAATTTTTTTTTGACGGCAAGCAAGCAGACGCCACGAGTTAATATAAAGAGAGCAAAAATAGAACGCCGCGAAAATCTAGAACAGGTAATTTAGTTTAAATTTTTTTTGCTAGCTTTAAGGATCTGGATCCCTTATCAAAGAATGGCGTCGACTGCAGAATATGTATGAATCCTGTATTATAGGTACCCGTGTTTAATAGCTGATTGCGCTCCTGGCGCAATATTAATAAGCAAATTAGAACCAGAAGTTTTTGATGAAGAGCGCCCAGGTCGTCCGATTTACGTAACTATGGAGAATATGGTCAAAATTCATGGTAAGTCGATGATAAATCCATAATAAATCCATGATAATCCATATAATTATTTCGTACAATAAGTTACTGTGTATTTGTTTCATATACCCACTATTTTTAGTATTTATATTTATTATTTTAGTTCATTAGGTTATTATTATTATTATAGTTACTATATTTACTTATTTATTGCCGATACCCGTGGAATAATAATAACGACTTTTATCAAACAGTTTAAGCACCCTTTTCCCAGACAGTTAATGGCACCTACTATTTTAAACCCTGGCGATTGTGGCGATTGTGGCGATTGTGCATGCGTAAAACTAACGCGACAACATAAATAATTAATATTATAAACAAAGTAGACATCAAAATATATTTTTTTTTAAATTAGAAATTTTTTTACAGCACTGGGATTCGAACCCGAGTTCTCCGGGTGCGAGACAGATAATCTTCCACTACACCAAGCAGAAGACGCCAACGGTCGCGGAGAAAATGTTTATAAGCACTCACGTTACCTAAAGAAAATATATTTTAGAAAATATATTGTGCGCTGTATATTTTTTTTTGGTACAAATGGTTCACGTGTTTGCTAACTTCTACATATATGTAGTCAAAGTTTTATTGGTCCCACACATACGATGGTGGCAACTTCCGTAGGCCTCGGCGTTCGAGTTCGCTCGCCCGGAGTTCAAGCCCCATCAAATTACGGACATTACACGAAGTTACAGGGATAGACGGACGGACGAACGGACAGACAGATAGACAGACGGACGGACAGACAGACAGACAACGAAATTATTGGGGTTTAGGATTCGGACAAGGCGCAATTCCTTCTGCTTACCATTTCATTACAATACCATTATAATGATATACATGTAAAAAAAGACATATGGAACAACCCCATTTTCCTCCCACAGCCACGATCCCGCAACAATACCAATGTACGCCGTAACCAATGCCAGTAAAATAAATTTGTATGCAAAATAGTTACGTCAAATTTGAATTTGAATGTTTTTGATGCCTCAAGGTGTCTTATACTATAGTCACAGGCCACAAAAGATTTTCAAGAAAAGCGAATCAAAAGTGTGGGGGTAAGGACCGCATAGCGTCAGCAGACCTGCTGACCCCTGGAATCCCGTGCCTGGGAGCGTTGACTATGGACATTACACTACCCTACATTGTCTACAACCTCTATTGTCCAATCGTTACTGCAGGGGTAATATCCATTGTTCAATTGTTTCCATTATCTAGATTTGCTGACGTAAGTTCCAGTCGTTATTCTAGTAGTTCTAGTTGTGAACTAGACATTTAAAGTCCATCGGTCAGCTATAAGGTTACCAACTGGAGGAGGAATGAACAAAGAGTCAACGGGGTATATAAACTGCAATCCTCGACATCGTCTCTCTCACTCGGACAATCGAGAGCCAATCAGTCAGTTTAGTGCTGTTTCCTTACTTGTACACCCGCACTAGCTCCCAGAGCTTAACTCTGGGAACACTAACGTCAACATCAACTATGCGACCGATCGCTTTTTCATTCCACGACTTGCGAACCTTTCTTAAATCACTAATTTAACGCTAATTATATTTTCGCAGCGTGTTCACGGGTTGATTGACACGCAAAAAGTTTTCATTATTATTTTATTAAGAAAGCTTAATATAAACTCCTCCAGAAAAGTTAACAAAACCCTTCCAGGCTTCCAGGCGAAGATGTAATGAATTTTAAATGGGTTCCTTTGGAGAGCTGCGAGCATTTATTTTCAACTTAAGCTTCGGGCTGCGGCGGCAAAGCCTTCATCGCATCCGAATGACACATTTGGCGCGAAATAAGACGTCAAAAAGTAAAGAAAATTAATTTACGTATCATTCTTCGCCTCGCCTTCCTGTTCATTATGTGCGAGATTTATTTATGTTGAGTTGTGATTTCTAAAGAGCTGTGTTAAAAATATATAAAAGCGTGAAAAATTATGCAACCCTTATGATATCATTTTAATTTTAAGCGTATTGTATGTAGCGCAGAGTTAAAATTGAAATATATAAACGATTAAAATATATAAAATTATATTTCAATTTTAAAATGTTGCACCACAAAGTATCTTACATGTCATTGAATCAAATCATTGATTATTACATAACCGTTTAAAAAAATACCTAATATTAATATCAGATAAGCGCAAAAAACTATTCAAACTTTATTTGTTACATAAAGTCGCAAGGTACAATTTTTATCGGAGCACCATTCTTAAATTCACACTAATTGTTCTAGAATATTTCACACAGGTTCGTTAATTTGTTAATTCACGTTAATTCGCACGTAAGTAGGCTTATTTCCAAATGCCTGTTAAGTACTCTATTAATTTATTTTCGCTTGTCGCACTGCTGGCCACATTCGCACAGTTAGATTTTCTGTGGTCTTCTAAATATCAACAACTCCACGCGCGCGCTCCCGCTCGCTTTTTATACAACACCTTGATTTTGACCTCGAGAACGTTCTACCAGTTTCTTCATATTTCTAGTGATTATGAAAAAAGCAACATTGATTCTAGATTAATGTGTAATCGCTTTTTATACAACACCTTGATTTTGACCTCGAGAACGTTCTACTAGTTTATTCATAATTCTAGTGATTATGAAAAAAGCAACATTGATTCTAGATTAATGTGTAATCGCTTTTTATACAACACCTTGATTTTGACCTCGAGAACGTTCTACTAGTTTCTCCATATTTCTATTAGGATATGAAAAAAGCAAACATTGATTCTATAAAGATTAATGTGTAATCGCTTTTTATACAACACCTTGATTTTGACCTCGAGAACGTTCTACCAGTTTCTTCATATTTCTAGTGATTATGAAAAAAGCAACATTGATTCTAGATTAATGTGTAATCGCTTTTTATACAACACCTTGATTTTGACCTCGAGAACGTTCTACTAGTTTATTCATAATTCTAGTGATTATGAAAAAAGCAACATTGATTCTAGATTAATGTGTAATCGCTTTTTATACAACACCTTGATTTTGACCTCGAGAACGTTCTACCAGTTTCTTCATATTTCTAGTGATTATGAAAAAAGCAACATTGATTCTAGATTAATGTGTAATCGCTTTTTATACAACACCTTGATTTTGACCTCGAGAACGTTCTACTAGTTTATTCATAATTCTAGTGATTATGAAAAAAGCAACATTGATTCTAGATTAATGTGTAATCGCTTTTTATACAACACCTTGATTTTGACCTCGAGAACGTTCTACTAGTTTCTCCATATTTCTAGTTATATATAAATAAATAGATTACTTGTCTAAGACCACTAATGAGTTTAAGATGATTACACAACTAGTTTCGACAACTACCGATGTTGTCAACAACGGGTGATGATTTAAACTGAAGCATAAGAGTAAAATTAATTATCTAAGGTACTGATAGAGGTGGGTGGAGTTAAGTTTGGGGGAGGGGGGGGTTAGCTGGGGGTGGGGTTTGAGTTAACGGGAATAAAGTAAGGAGCGGTGAAGAGTTTTGAAATATTATGTTATTGATTAGAGTTTTATTAGAATTTAAATTTTTTTGTATTTCTAAATTTTCGAGATTGTTCATTATTTGGCCTTTATATTTAACAGGGTGAAATAGTTTAAGTGTATGGGAATGGAAAGAATGATTGGTGTTAATAATGTGGTTAGCAAATTCTGAAAAATAATTACTAACAAGACCGCGACGGTTTAAATCATCACCCGTTGATGACAACATCGGTAGATGTCGAAACTAGTTGTGTAATCATCTTAAACTCATTAGTGGTCTTAGACAAGTAATCTATTTATTTATATATAATTATAATGTCATTCCACAAAGTTAACGCCAATTCAATAAATAATATAACATATTTCTAGTGATTATGAAAAAATCAAAGTTGATTCTAGATTAATGTACACCATTTGAGAAACTTAGATAAATTATAGTTAGACTATCGTGACAGTTTTAGTTTAAAATTACAAATTATATAAAAAATTTATGACGTAATGTGCTGTCCCTCTAAGCTCTTTCTCCACAATACGCCTTGCTGGTGGAGACAGTAATTTTGCCAGGGTTTGAGTTAAATGAAATAGTTTTCTATATCTCAAAAATTTAGAAATATTTTTGTATA
Organism: Agrypnia vestita; assembly: GCA_016648135.1. Taxonomy (NCBI): domain Eukaryota; kingdom Metazoa; phylum Arthropoda; class Insecta; order Trichoptera; family Phryganeidae; genus Agrypnia; species Agrypnia vestita. Next base: position 92,702 of record JADDOH010010612.1, read on the forward strand.
AAAACGCAAATGAGCATCATGAGAATCAGTTTGAAAATATTTTTCACTTTTTTACAAAAAAAATCGTACATCGTAGGTAGTTAATTTGATAATTAAGATTTGTGTCAAATTTGAATTTAATCAGCCAATTTTTTTTTTTGATATATCATCTCCAAAAGTCTGAAAAAGGAAATTTTGAGAAAAACCTTTGGAAATTCACCTAACACGCTAGCTTTAAATTGCTACAATTCAGTCAATAATATAACTAAAAATACTTTTAGAACTTCGAGCTATAAAAAAAAACTTTTTGAGAATGCCAACGTGGAGCAACTCTTAAAAATGAATCCTAATATAGTGCAATACAATTTGACGTTTAATTGACAAGTGTCAACTAAGCGTCAAATTTATAAAAAGAATGCCGAAAAAAAGCGCTGGATAGTAACGGGTCAATCTAATACACTGTTATTATTTAAAGCATAAAAAACAATGCTATTATTAACTGATTGCGATCCCGCGCACCGTCGGTTATCGACCGCTGGTTTAATATGATACATGCCGAAAACTCGGGTCGAAGTCTTGAGGTTATGGTTTTATTGCTCATACCTTAGGAACTGTCAAAATTTAACGTTTCCCCCCCCCCCACCCCCTACCCCCGGGCGCACCACGGCGCGCGGAACGTAAACTCGCGCGGACTAAAACCATCGGCATTATCTAGACTTTTTAAATTTACGACCCAACTTTCCATTCGCAAAGTCGCCCGGGAGCGGCGGCACTTTGCGAGAAAGACCGCTTATAGTGCTTTGACGATAACATCGCGGCCGGAAATAATTTATGGCGAGCGTTCAGGAAACTTGCAAAAATTGGACTGACAATTGGACGAAGTTATGTAGAAAGCGACGAACCCACAAAATGCTAAAAATGAGTTAATAATAATAATAATAATAATTGGATAACTTATATAGCGCCGTTTTCGTGAATACTCACTCACCTCAAGAGCGCTTTACACAGAAAAATTATTATCTTACAAAACAACTTACTGCAAGAAAAGAACAAACTTCTTTACTATTACTTATTCACTAGGTGGCATACAAGAAATGGTATTAAAATTGAGTACAATAATAGTTGGAAATATATTGGAGTTATATATGGTTTTGGACAGCTCAATACGATATCATTCCAAGGTCCAAGTGCTATAGTTTTTTGTAAATTCAGTATTTTTCTAACCCACATTAAGGCCAACCTAACCAACAACACAACCTAACTTAACCCACATCGAGGCCAACACAGTTAAATTACACACAAAATGTCCAAGTGGTTTGACTGTTTTTTGCGGCTTCAAATTTAAAAATCATTGGCAAACAAAAATACTAAATTGAAAAAAAAAAAATGGTATGGATACATTGTGTAACTTTTTAATTCTACTGTTATAACACGTTGACAATTTTGTAGAACACATCTAAGTGGGTTGAACGTTTTCTACGCCTCAGATAGTATTGTTTGTAATACGCGACATATCTTAATAAATAAAAGTTTTTTCTTGTAACTATATAAAAAAACCAAAAAAAATATCTTTTCAATGAACCTTTTACAAAAAAAATATGCATTAATGAATTAAATATCGAATTAATTATTCGATTTTTGTGGGCTCAAATTTTTAGAAACCATTTTCTCAATTCCATGTTTTTTGAGTTGTTCGCTTTCTGCGTAACTACGTCCAATTAAACCAATAGTGAAAAACTGTCGTTTAAAATAAAAATATATACATGTGCTAATTTAAAAATAAACAGCACAATGTTTAGCATATGCGGATGGCCTACGCAAAGAGAAGTAGAAGGGATGTTGAGGAAGTTTCGTTTTGTCGAGGAAGAGAACGTTTCACCCAAAAATGATTTGGCAGTTACTTAAATTTTAATTTAAAACGTATGTTTTTATTAATTTGTGAAATATAACAAACTTTTTACAAACTAAACTGATTTTAAACGTCTACCGGTTTTGATACTGAACTGTGTCTAACTCAGGACAGACGCGCAATAACATCCATAAATTAAATTAAAAGTAATAGATTAAGAAGTGGCGACAGAATAAGATTTCAGAAGAAAAACGAAAATGCTTAACGCATAAAGGACTCAAATTTTTTGCAACATAATTTAATTAAAGATTTTGCAAAATAAATAAATTTAAATTATAGTAAGTTATGGAAATGTTTAAGCGACAATAATTTTTATAATATATTTTAATTGTAAAATTAACTATAAAATTATGTGTTAATAGTAATATCCAAAAAAATAAAAATAAATATTTTGAATGCAGTCACCGAGGATTACTATTTTAAAATGTACTGAATTCTTGATTTCATGTAGGTATCTCAAATTTTTCATGTATTTCATATATCCTTTCCAAAACCATGTTTCCTACAAATTTATACGCTATATTTCCTATAAATCTTGAATTCAGTACATTATAAATTATCAATCGTTGATGACGACTGCATTACATTTTTTTTTGATATTGCTGCCTTTGCTTTTATTACAAACATTTAAATTATTTTACAAAAAAAATATTTGTTTCCTTGTTAGACCAAATACGCGGTGATTTTTGAATTTATCTCAAGATCAAAATATGGACATAAACATGTTGTGGACGCTACTGATAATTATCTCGTACGTTCTCCTTTTGAAGACAGGAGCAACAGAGTTGGAAAATAAATAAGGGGAAACCGTAAGTACCTTTTTGATTTACTAACTCATTCCTGTATTTTCCATTCCCAGTTGCATCATAAGATATTATTCATATAACACAAATACCATAGCGCTACGGATCGTGAGGTAATCCGGGTTCTATGAAGTGCATCACAGAGCTGTGCATTTGGGGAGCCAGGAGATTTTTGACGATGCTCCACTGGAATTGTAAAAGATATTTGAAATAATTAATTAATCTATAATATATGTTTCATCACTTGGATGCTTTATCATATAACGATTGCGAATGTCATAAAAATCCGTGGCGAAAGTACGTCATCAATACCGGATGCACATGCGTAATATAGAATTTTCGCGAGCATCAATAAATCGCGATTTGTATCTAAGAATCTATCTTTTGGTAGAGAATGTTTCTTTCTTTGCCATTTAAAAAATATTTTGAAATGAATTGTTAGCAATTTCATTACACAGATAAAGGATATTGCTAACAAATCTCCAAAATCAATATAGATGTCTCATTAGCGACATCTGTGGTCATTTAATGGGAATGAAAAAGCTTTAGTGCCGGCCGCGGTGAGGATTGTCACAACTCATATTTAAAACGTGGCGCTAATTTAAATACATACAAATTCCAAAAATTAGTAGACATGGTATTCTATCATGGGTGAAAACGGCGAACGTTACATTGTGTAAAGAAATCACTAAAGCCAGCCGTAGGATAGGTCGTAAGCCCTATATATACCCAAAGACTTCTATACCTACTTTCCCATAAAAATACAGTTTCGTCTCTGTGAGACGTCTATAATATACATTGATTGATTAATGACGTCCCTGTGACAAAAAATCCAGCGCTGTTCTGAAAGATTTCAACATAGCCATAGCATCAAATTGTGTACCAAGAAATTTACGCCAGTTCATGTCTATATATTTTGATGATCTGTGATTACGGACGAATACCTAAACTATGAACTCTGTTATGACGTATATTTGCATAGATATACACAACTAGAGGCAATGTCAATTCAGTTTACATCGTCGGAGAGGAAACGTTAAATTGCGTAGGTACTCCGTGCACATCGATCTTCATTATTTTTTGCCCACATCCCTACGCACGGCGATTTTCCCGAACGCAGCGGATCCACAGGGCTCTCCGCAAAGGGTATTTTAAGTCGGCAGCTCCACAATAAAAATAAGTCTTTAAGCTTTATAAATCGTTTTCCTAAGGAACACGGTTTTGCAGTATTCATTGTTACGAGCAGTACTTACTCATCTGCCGGGCCGTTCGCGGAAAGCGTAGCAAACTCCCGAAACTTTTTCTACGCACGGAGGATGGCGTTTGACAGCTCGGGTAGTTTCTAGAAAGTCATAGATCTCGCGGAGAATTATTTACAATGCCGTTTGTAAATCCGGTACGGTACTACAACTAGTTCTCTTTTAGCAGTTTTATAGCCCGCCTTTGTGGAATTTTTTCCAAGCTGTATAACTGCGATGCTGTCTACGATCTATTGATCTAAGGATTAGATTTTCTTTGGACTTTTTGCTAGTTCGGCGATGGCGAATCTTTTTACGTGCGCGTGCCAAAAATTCTCAAATATTACTTACGTATGTGATCTGCGTATTTTGATGCAATCAGGATTCATTTTTTATTGTAATGGAAATTGCAAACGCAGCATGTAGCGGAATGCGATACCAGAACTGACGACGCTATATTGAATTCTTGTCAGCTATCAGATTCTGAACTAATAATAAATGGATAATAAACGGAACTGTCGACTGTCTGACTATTCTGATGTGATATTGTATTATCGTTGCAGATTCATCTTTCACACTGCAACAACCTTATTCGGGTGGTGCTTTCAACATAATTTTGCTTGGTTCTGATCTCTTTGACAAACAAAAATGTAGTGTAATCAAACACGTAATCAATGATTTTATAGCACTTTACACTTTTTATAGTAAAAATGGAAATTACTAGAAAGTTCTGGGATGGTCCTCCAGATTCCGGAAATATCGAGAAAGCGACATGAACACGAGTCTAAATGTAAGGGCGCTGCGCTGCGCAGTATTGTTATAGTTGACAGCTGGCTAACGGGCTTAGAGTATTGTAGCACGTGTGCTTATTTCAGCGACAGTAAATCAATAAAGTACCTACCGCCATGTGAGAAGTGATTTTTAGTAATCAAAGCGGTACACACCAGCGAACTACGATTTCTAGATACGCATGGAAGATTATACCAAGTGTGAATTACGAAATTTGGTGTGAATTTAAGAACAGTCTTTCCATGATGAGGTCTGGCTGTCCCTCCATCTTTTAGGTGGTCTTCCCGGTGGGCGTCGTCCAGAGGGAATTTTATTAGCTGCTGTATGCACGTGTCTGTCATTGTCCATCCTGGTTACGTAATTTCTCAAAAATCTCCTTCTGCATCTACTCCATCGTACTATGTCATCTCTTTATAGTTTTTCTTTATGTCTTCATTTTGGATACGACCACCTAGAGTTTTTCCAGCAATGGATCTCTGCACTTTAATTTCAGATGCTCCGAAGAGTCCTTTCATGCGAACAGTGTCAGCCCGCATGTCTGCATTATGAAAGGTCGCACGCATGTTTTGTATCTTGACCTTGCTTTCAATACGCATATTTTTGTTCTTCCAAATCAAATTATTGAAATAACCTGATATGTTTAAGGACGGTGCTCTTTGCGGTGGACTTTGCCTAGTAAATTTAAATTGTTTTTAGAGTTTGTTTGCCTTCTGTAGCCAATATTCCGTTACAGTATTATCTATTTTTATCAAGCCGTAAGATAAAAATAACATTCCGATTATTCGATCGGGTAGTTCTCCACCCGATGCTTAAACTGTTCAATTTATTTAAATATTAAAATTAATTTAATTTTCTCGGAGTCTTCGACGATTACCGAAGTTGATGTTACCCGAAATACGCCGCAAAGTAAGCATCAAGATCCACCATGATGCTCAAACTTTCTTAATTTATTTGCCTTGCCTTTTGAAGTTTGCTTAGCGAGGAATTGAACCCACTCTAGGTCCCCGGGAACGTTTACAAAGTTCATGAAAACGTTATTAAGGTGTATGTACACAGTTTGGTCAATTTGGACGTTTCAGAGACATCTGTTGTCTTAAGTGAAACGGTAAACATAGTACAATTTATCCAAAAGAATATTGTAAGCATTATAGATTTATTTATTTTATTTTATTTAACTGATAACTTTTTAACAGTTCATCAATAAACCTGATGAGGCATTCCTAGTGTGACATTAATGTACAATATAAAGTTTGGTAGCAAATAGGAAAGACTTTGGTGGAGTATTCCTTATTAAATTTTGAATAGAAAATATTCTTTACATTTTGAGCGAATTGTCGACAGTTACGGAGATAAACGACAAACGAAGTTTTAAATTTTTTTTCAAAAATTTTACTCATTTTCTGTAAAACAACGAATTCTAAGTACAATATGGAATCAAAGAAAATTCCAAAAACCTTGAAAATATAATATTAGTTTAAATTTCTGCAACGTTTTTACCATTTTATTTGACTTGTATCAAAGCGAATAAATAAATACAGGGGTCAATATTCTTCACATTGATAGTAAAAGTAGACATTTAAATAGTTTAGAAGCCCCAGAAGTTAATAAGTCCATTAATAATAATGAATGTATTATGAATAACCAAAAAAAAAAAACTTATAGACCTATACATGTTCCTACTATGTTCCCTTTCACCCTATCACCTGTTTTTTTCGCACCCCCCACTATTTACCCCCATTTGGATACTTGATACCGAGGTATGATTGTTCATAATTTGTAAAGTTTATTTAATATTAAGTATACTCTGGTGAAGGAACGTTATTTCCGAAATCGGTTGGTTTTACCAAATATTAAGTGGTGATAAATAAAGTTAATTCGTTTAATTATATTTTAATATTCCACATAAGTAAATGTATATACATGGCATACGTTATACAGAAAATTAGTCATAAATTAAAAAAATCAAACTTTGATATTTCGTAACCGTCAGCATTTCACCAGTGTAAGTATATCATAAGTGTAAAAAATATTTTTTATTCAAAATTCAATGAGGAAGACTTCTCTGAAGTTTTTGCTACTAGCTGTAAGGGACACTTTGTATAAGTTTGATGCCTAATCACCGTTCTTTAAGCGACGTTTTTAAACACGTTTTTTGGTCAAATATAAGGGACCAACTAACCAACCGCCAAGCCATTTTTGCGCAGGGGTAGGAAGAAACAATAGAACCCCCACCCCTCTGTCCTATAACATCACTTAGGCTTCATCCTCTTACAACTTTTCATGCAGCACTTCAGCTGGAAAGATAATGCCGAGATATCTTACGGGAGATAGAGCCGTTTATATTTATGTTCTTTTTTAATTTTAGTTAGCTAAAAATCAATCCACAATATTGGGGAAAATTTGTTTTCCTGAAAATTTCGTGTTACTTCTAAGCAATTTATATTAGAATTTGAGTTTATTTTAATCATTTTTAACGCTTTAACAGGGCGTGAGATCCAAATAGTGTAGCGAAAAACGTTTAAAAAAAACAGAATTGGGAAATTTACGTTTGTGGTGGTCCAGACCCGTCGCGACTCTAGCCGCGCGCATCAAGCCGGCATCCACCAGATGCTCAATGCGGCTTACTAGGTCCCATCCGCTATCAAGTACAACCTCTTTTACCGACCGCCGTAGACATAACAAGCAATATTTTCTGTGCACAACGCCATCTCTGTAAATTTGTGTCAAGGAATTAACATTGTTAGCCGTGAGTATAAATTACAACCTGTGTACATTTATTCATCCTACCTCTGCTGAATCACCTTAAACACACACACACAGGCACACTCACATTATACACATCACGTGCCAAACACAAGGAGATGTTTTTGGACAGGTGGAGATTTTCTTCTCCTAGAACAGAAAAGTCCACGCGGTGGAGTTATCTGTTCTGAGTATTTAAGGCGGTCCTTAAATAGGCCAGAGTTGCGAAGAATCTAGTGAAGCAATATAGTGAAGTCCAACTACAGGATCGGAACATGGAAGTGCAGTGAATGTAGCGGGTAGGAGAGTAGGAGGCAGATGTTCTGACTGAGAAACAATAGGAATTGGACCGGAACACATAGAATGGAGGAACTATTCCGGCTAGCACAGGACAGAGAAGCCTACGCCAGCCTACGATAGCCGACATCGGGGGGATCTAACATGATACGAAAAGAAAAAGAAGAACAAGTACAATATACATACTTAACCCACCAAACATAGATGTATAATGACCTTACCAGGAATCGAATATGGAACCTGCAATATGAGAAGTCAATATCTTGTCGCCTGGACTACGACCCTAAAAATACGAATAAATTAATTGAATTTCACGTTTTTAAGTAACAATACGCCTTCGTAAATTGTTTGTTACCCGAATTCAGCGAATTTTATTTCAATAATTTATATTCTTATCTTAGAAGGAGTAAACAAGATTTGATGGCAACTTAATTAAGTTTTAAGTATTCCAGCTATTTCAATGTTTACAATATAAGCTACCAATCTAATTGAATTTTACATTTCCCAGAAATTTCCCAATTACAATCAATTAAAATATAATTATTTCAACCATTTAGAAATTAATTAAATTACCAATGAAATGTAACTAACTGTAGTTATTTCAGTCGCTAAGCAGAAGATAATATGCAACACCCGGGTTGATAAACAAGGTCTTTTCGGGATATTCCCTTCCCTAATAATAATAATTTCGATTCCGTAACCGTAACTAGAATCCAATAGCTGATGTCATTCCGTTTTCAAAATTAGTATGATTTCAAAATTGTTATCTTTACCTATAAAACTGAATGTCTGCCTGTCTGTCTGTCTCTACACAAATCTATACCGTTTGACCGATCAAAATTTGTAAACTTATTTTTAAGGATTCGGTGGGTAACATATGCGATATTTCCCCCTATTCTTTGAACCTTTCCCCCCCTGATATATTTTCGATGCAAATCTGTATCGTTTGACCGATCAGACTCAAAATTTGTAAACTTTTTCTTTGAGACCCGGCGGATAACAAGGATGAAATTTCCTCCCTACCCTTTTACCTTTTCTCCTCCCCTGATATATTTTAGATGCAAATCTATACCATTTGAATCAAACCTTTGTTTCCCCCCACAAATTTATTTTCAACTTAATCCTTAACTCGTGCAACGCCGGGTATGAACAACTAGTTAAAAATAAAATGAAAACATTGACTGTTCTAAACGGAGTAGCGGGAGTCAAACTGATGGACAGGTGAGTGCCGACATAAGATACATACCTACTCGGCATGGAGACTTTACTCCTACATATAGAAAAATCAAATGAGGTGACTCGGAAATATACCGAGAAGTATTGGCAACCCCAGAAGGAAGGCGACCACTGGGTTGCTCCAGATTAAGCTGCGAGAAACAACAAAAAAGTGTATGAAAACAGAATATGTCTGGACTGGTTAACCTATACGGAAGCATCACAAGATAGGGGAATATGGAAGACCTTGTCGAGTCTTTGGGCCCTCGACCATACTAGGAAAAGACGATGAAGATGATTATGATGACGTACATTGACTATATGCTTTTTTAATAAAATACTCTGAATTATTGACTTGATTATTCTGGTTTATCCCTGCAGTTGAATGGAATAAATGTTTAAATTTCAATTTCAATTTCAATTTATTTATTTTTTATATAACATTTACATCACAAACACAAATTTAATTCGTAAATGTTAGAAAAATATAAACATATATAAACAAAAGCAAATAAAACCATTCACATCCTGCTTCGGAATACCCGCTCATCTCTGAGTTGTGGAACAGATCAATATCCAGAGTAATATTGTTGAGCATAACAGTAGCTCTTCCAACAGGCATAACCATTGGCAGGTTGGTCCTGTATATTGGTGTGAAACAATCTATGCTGACGCTGTCTTAGGTAATTATCGGGAACATACAATCTAACGCTCCGCATTACTTCAGGATTGTCGATCATATCGCGCAACAATCAATAAAAATTTGTAATCAGATATACATTCCTTCTAGTCTCTAAACTATTGTAGCCAAGCACACCCTGGAGAAACTTGTTTGGGTAAAGCCAAGGACAATGCTCGTACTCTCTCGTGTAGGATACCTTAGAAACTTGTTTTTGTACCATAAGTGAGTACTTAAGCTCATGTGGCCCTCAAATCATCGAGCCACTCTCGAGTCTACTTCACACAAATGTTGAAATAGTTGCCCTGTTTAAATACCTGGGCAGCACTATAACATAACAATAACATAACCACAACATAACACAAACGCTTAACCCAGATACTGAAATAAGATGCAGAATGGAGATAGCACGTGGTGCATTTAATAAAATGAGAGCCTTTTTTTGCGATGATAACCCAAACCCAGAACTTCGGCAGAGAATGATAACATTGTGGTCAGTTCTCTTATATGGCTGTGAAACATGGACTCTGGAAGTTAATGTTATGAATCGGTTGGAAGCATTGATAATTATACACCGGAGAATTCTTCGTATATCATGTGCCAATATGATCAGCGACACGGAGGTGCTTCAGAGAGCTGGAGCCACTAGAGAGCTACTGTCCAATGTTAAAGTGAAGATATTTCATATCGGGGTCACGTGCTACGTCAACATTAATATCGCCTCCTCCGACTAATACTCGAGGGCAAGATGGAAGGAAGAAGGAGTTAGTAGAAGGCAAATGTCCTGGCTGCGCAACATCAGAGAGTGGACCGGAATGAGACAGGTGGAGGATTCTATTATAGTTTAAATGTCAGAACTAATGCATTAGCAAACTCTGTAATTCCCAGATTACACTCATTAGGGAATGAACATGCAGAGGCGGCTGACATTTTTGCTGATAGTATAACTGTGTATAGGACAAAGCTGATATAATTGTTTACACCTCAACAAAATGGAAATGGACAATAAATTTTTCTGTTTTATTATTTTACCTTTAACTATTATTATTTGTACCTACTGTATTATTATTTTATCTGTCTCATGTTTTTCTGTATTATAAATATTATTACCTTTTAACTATTATTATTGTAACTTTTAACTGTATTATTATTTTAACTGTCTTATGTTATTTTTTAAAAATTTTATTCCGTATATTTGTAAAATCCCATAAGGGCGTTAAATAAATAAATAAATAAATAAATAATATTGTCACTTATTGAGGCTGCGGGAGAAATAAATGCAAATGTATTTCGTAATATATTACTCGTAAATAAACGCTTTATTTAAAATTCACTAGAACATTTCATCCAGTTATCCAGCTTCAATCGCTACGGTTTATTTCGCTACTTTTAGGTAAGAACTTCGCTCGATTATTTGCTTGATTTATCGCTTCGAAATGTCACGACTGGCCATATTGGGCGTCGTTCTGCGCACCTGCGCACTTCGCGGCCGATTTCAACTGTCAACGCGACAACAACAACCATTCCCGCGCCGGTCGTATTTGTATCTGAAGATGCTGATACTTTCGTACTTTCTGGATTGTTCTAGTGTTTAGGAGAAAATTCTCGCGGTTTTTAGGCTTTTCTAGATGTTCATCCTAGGCCGTTCTCTGTCGTGACACGTGACAGGAGTGCGTAATTCTTTTTAGTGTCTCGTTGCAATAGTCTTGTGAGTTGAGATTAGAGACACACAAAAATAAATTTTACATATATGAAAATAATGTTTTAAGTAAGCGACCGCATAAATATCTTTCGCGTTCGTTCGTTTAAGCACTTCTAGACTAATAGCTTTGCTGAAAATTGTCCGTTTGGAAGTGCGCCAAAAATTGTCCCTGCTTTCTGTAGCACAAAGCCCTAATGCGCCCTTACGTACAGACCTTAAATTGTCCGTGTAGTTTCCCAAAGGCAATGAATCTTTGAAGATTTTCTAACACGCCATAAATCTAGAAAAGGGAGAAAATATTACAATCTACATTTATCCCTGGTTGGTTTTTTCTACATTTCTATGCCAGAGGGAATATGTAACCGCCGACTAAGTACGTACAAGATGGCTCAAAAGTAAGTATATACTATAATTTATTTTCAATTTTACAACATTTAATTTTTTTTTAAATGTTAAAAAACAATAATAATTTTCATTGATAGGAATCATAATTGCGTGTATAGATTGCCATGTATTACTAACTCTGAGGACATTATACATTTTATATATCGGGAACTTGCAGTCATTGAAGCAAGCTATTTTTTATATACTATAGTATGGTAGACTCAATTATAAACTAGGGCGAAAGATTTTTATTCAAATTAAAACAACAAGAAATATAAAACAAAACGAAGCAAGTAAAGATCAACCTGACAACTTATTTAAAACATGTAAACTCTTACCGATAAAAAAACAACTTCGTTTCAAACTGACACTGGAAGAATTCGCCAAGCCAGATTTAAAATACGAGCACTAAACATACTAAAAACTAAACAACTAAACAAACTAAAAAACAAAACAAATACACGACACGACAAACATCGAACAAAAAACAATTTTTTTACGGAGACAGAACCAAACAGTTCGTGATTTCAAAACTAGTTAACTAACTACCGGACAGACTAATAAATGAAATGGGACAAAGGATATAGAAAAATTATTGAAGAAATACAGCAATGAACTGTGAAGAATGTGATGGCTTAATTTGTTAATGTTGAATTATATTATTCTTTAACGACCATAAAGTAATGTAGTCTTAACAATACTAGACAAATAAAAACACTGGGAATTAATTAGCGATATATTAATTATTCAATCATTATTATCGCTGGGTAACACGTATTTATTGCTCGTAGAATATTCAATTCTCTAACTTAGAAACGCACTGGTTTATTTCGCCACTTATCATCTGACGACTGGCCACCCTGGTCGCGGCTGACTTCGCACTGAAAGAACTGTCAAAAAGAAACTGAATATTCTAGTGTTTAGGAGAAGTTTCCCGTCACTTCTCGTTTGTTCCAGGCGTTTTCCGTAAATCAACCTAGATTGTTACAGGCCGTTCTCGTTCCTTCGATAGTGTTGTGACATATTACAAGGGATTTGGGGAGTGCGCAATTCTTTTTGCTTGACAGTATTCTAGCGTACAAACTGCATATACATACACAGTTATGCAAGATGCCTGAAAAAAGACAAATATAGATAATGATTACAAAAATTTTTCAATTTTGGAATCATAAATATAAAATAGTATCTATAATCCCAATTATATAACACGAAAAAGACAAACTACACGTTAGTAATAATAAAAGCAAATAATTTGTTTGGTGTCAGAACAAAAACTTCCCAATATGATCAAAAATGAAATAACCTAACCTAACCTAACCATAAGTTGATATGAGTTTGTAATGTGTTTATTATATAAGAGCACTCCCATAAATAAACTGCTATGCAGTTAAATGTATTTATTTCTTACTATGCGATTATTATAATAAATAAATAAATAATAATAATAAATGAGTTGAAACAATGTTAAAAAAATGTAAAGGATCGTTGCAGATCACACAATTGACTTGGAACTTACACAACCTCCATCTGCATAGTAATTTATTACATAACTTTTAATTTTATTTTGAACATTGTTTATAATTTCTCAATCATAAATAGTATATCCTGCAACAAGTTATATTTGTAATTATAATAACATGTTTTTACATTATAATTATACAAATGCAAATAAACTGTTATGTTTACCTACTTTTGAGCCATTCTGTAAATACATTTTAGATTTTTTTGGCGTTATTTGAATTTCTGACGTCATGGCCAAGGAGCCTGCGGTATGAAAATAAACACAAGCGACCGATTGAAGATTTATCTATTTTCTATTGGAAAAACTGCCTGTTTTGAAAGAAAATACAAATGAAACAAAGGGCATTTTAACCCTTAATATACTAAATTTTGAAAGAATCGAAGTAGTTACCGGATTTTGTTTTAGAAATAAGTATTCATATTTTAAAAAGGGATATAAAGAAAAAAGTTTTTTTTCCAAAAAAAACTATAATTTATCATTTAATTTTCAAAAACAGACTTTTTATTTTTATTTCCCATCAAAGATAATAATTCCGTTATCTGTCCGTCCGTCCATCTGTAATTTTGTTCGATTGCAACGATTGAAACCTGCAGAAATTTGAAAAATATTTTTATCCGTGGTTTCTTTTTCTCATTTTATTTGACGTGTTAGCAGCGGCACTTCATCTCCCTGACTTCATCTCAACTCACTATCGTCGACGACTGTTGGGGTCAGCTCTCCTCATCTTTAGGTTAGGTTGCTGGTTCTTCTGTCCTGGATAACGTCACCCAATCCGTGCTTCTGCATCTGACCATCCCTTTGCGTCACCCATTTTTTGGTCTTCCTCTGGATGTAGATCGAGGAAGATCCATGGAGGTCGCCTGGTTAACATTGTGATCGGGTACCCTGCGACCAACGTGGCCATACCATCTCAATTGCCTCTTCTTCATCTTGCTATTGATGTCAACGATGCCCAGGCTTCCGCGGATGCGTGAACTTTTTATTTCGTCCCTTAGGGATACTCCACATGACCAACTCTTTTTTCCATTTCTATAATCTGCATTTCCATTGTTTGTAGCTGCCTATTGTAGGTGCTGTACACGGTCCAGCATTCGGAGTCGCAGAGGAGGGAGGGAAAGAGGGGAATAAATCAATACATTTTAAGTCGCAAAATTCGATTTTCTTTTAAATATCACGAAATTCAAAAAAATGATTGAATTTTTTTCGCAAGTGAGAACATCGTAGAACAAATATATGAATATCGGTTACAATAGTAAATACAAATGTCGCCATTTTTGTATTAGTGTAATAAATATAGTGTTTTGAAATGGTTTACTGAAATATGCAAAAATACAGACGATTTTCACAAAATTATGTCTTTTTTCACGATTTTTGGCGATTTTCGCAATTACAAATTTTTTTATACCTTGAATTTCGAATTAACGCGTCCCGCATAATAATTTTTGGGTACCTTGAATTTCGAAATAATTAATGTAATCTATTAGTCACATTTAAAATAAAATATAAAAGTGAAGGTGCTGCTTTCTTTTGGTAAAATATAATACTTGTAGTATATTGTACTGTAAAGTTCCATCTAAATTCATTGATTTTAGTTTCTATGAAAGTCCCGCCTGTAAATATAGGGTTAAGGGAGGAATTCTGTAAGACACAAGTCTGAACTGAGATTTTTGAAGGAAACGAAGATTAGAATTCAGATTAAAACCATCCCTTCCGCAATTTGTGTGCCTTTGTAGGCGGATTACGTTGATTAAATAACCTAAAAGGTATTATTTATTTAATACAGCAAATGAGATGAATTCCCTCCCTTCCAAGAAATTGCAAAATTCCCCAAAGAGTTCGTCGCAGAAATTACTAGGAATTTGTAATAAATTCGTGGGATATTGAAAACCGAACCGCTTCGCTGGGGTTACATGAAATACGTAAACTAAAATTTTTGGTCCTTTTTACTCCCATCAGAATTTCGTAATAATTCAGAAGTATATTAATGATTTACTTTATTATTTTATTCTGTCATAGGACCGCAACAATGATCAAACAATTGAAATGAATTAATGTTTTATTAATTTACTTAAATCACTGGACACGAATTTAATTGGAGCACTATTATTTAATTCCCACAAATTTATAATAATTGCCACTAATTATTCGACTGTGGAACACTTAATACTCGTCTTTCCAGAATATTCGTACGTCTGCTCAACACTATTCCCTAATGAAAGCCTGGTAGGTACTCTCTTAATTTATTCTCGCTCTTTACAATATATTTACACTTCTCGCTTGTTTTCTGTGGTCGAAATATTGAAAAAAAATGCAAACTCATGATTAAAGCAGAAATACAGTTCTGCAAGGTTATTAATGTTTTTTGCAAATAACCCTGTATAGCAAAAATACAACTTTTTTGACGGATTATACCTATCGCACATAACAAAAAGTTATATATTAATTAAAAGTGAATCTCTAAGACATTATTTGTACCTATATGGGGATTACAAATGCTGAGAGTTACCTCTAAAGAATTTCATTCTCTCAAGTTGAAACTCTCATAGAAATCTCATCCGTGGATATGGCCAGACTAACTCATAGACTGGATGGTTACGAGGTAAAAACATCGATCATTGCGCGAAAATTGTAAATCAACCTGATAACTAACGCTAAAAATTCTAAAAATCCCGCCTAATTTCCCGTTGTGTCATTTTTGACGTAAGAAATGGCGCGAACGTGCCTGGAACGAACCGTTTTCGTATTCTGTCACCTCCCCCGTTGCAATTTGTGTCCATTCAAGTGTGAAAAAAGATGTAATCTTTCAAGGACTGAAAGAATGGCGGATGATAAAATATACGTGCTTTGTTCGTATTCAAAGAATTTATTTATCCAATTATTTCACAATAGGAAAAAATTGGTATACTCTGAATCTAAGCGCAACCAATTATTCATTCTAAACACGTCATTCACATCTAAGAACACCGGAAGATTCCATAGATAAGAGAAGAGGGACCCATAAGACACGACGGCCCTACACTTTAGCCACAAATGTTCAGCATTTTCTTAATGCTAAAGTGGCCTTGCTTACCGTCCCGCTGAAGGTCACGGGAATGCGAGCGGAACGGGGAGGCGTTCACACAAAACCTCTTCTCCGTCTTCGAGGCGCAGGCGCAGGGACAAATAACAATTGGAACATACTTGTCACCCATTAAGTGGGAATTACATACAAAAAAGCTACAGTGATGTACAAAATGTGAATGCACAAAGTCCATAGTGTCCATAGTGTCACTAAAGGAGATATGAAACATATAAATAAATATAGCAAAATGCGACACCACATACATGAGACAAATGTTCATTGAAAAACACAAATAACAATTAAGATAGAAAGAAATTAAACAAAGGGAGGGGAGAATTCTTCCTTCATACTATCAAATTAGTGATCCTCTACCAATGTGTTAATTTTTTGTCAAACCTTCAAAATAAAAAAATAACCCAGCCTTAATAAAGGGATGGGAATTCGAGAATGAATATTTTTTCACATTTAAAAAAAATCAACGCATAGCAATAATTTATATTGTTTGCCGAGATAACTGCGGTAGATTTGATATTGCGGACGTGATAACGTAAATTATCATTATTAGTAATTATTCACAATTTCCAGAAAGTTCCATTTGCATGTATTATCATTGAAATACTGCCATTAATATTTAAGCACTCTCAACTTTATTTTTTTACAACCAGTAAAATATAGCACAGAGGTATAATTATGTCATTAAAAAGTTTTAAAAAACATTTTTAGACTTTTATTCCCTGGGTGGGTAATATTTATGCCAAGAATTTGTTTTTCTTTTAATTAATATTCATAAAAATTGATTTATATGGCGTTCGTGGAGCCATGTGCAAGAAATATTATAGAGGAAAAATATTTTTCTACGAATTACGTAATCCATTCTCACAATTCTCATTTATAATTCAGATAACAGATGGTGTAAACCATTCTTTCAAATTATCGATAGGTGGTGAAAGTTTCAGTAATTTTGCTGTCTGTTTCAAAAATTTTGGATTATATTGATATCACATTGAGCTTATCACATTGAAAAAATCTGGTATATTTTTGAAGTTATCTTCTTTTGGCGCATTGAGGGTAAATTTTTTCTTGTAGCGGAAGTTGCGCATACGGAGCGTGCGCATCGTAGCGGAAATGCGTGTAGCGGAAATGCGAAACCACGAAATGCGCGCGCGCATCCATTGAACTATTAAAAATTTATTCATTAAAAATTAGAACAGGAGATTCTGAACGGCCATGAAAACCTGAAAACATTTGTAGTATTGGTAAAAAAAAATATTGGTAAAAAAAGCAGTATTTTCTAAAAGCTTTATAATTGGAGCTTTTTTCGTGGAAGTATTATGGGGACTCGATCACATTTGCATGTTAGTATCTCATTTGAAAGTAGTTATGCAGAAAGCGACCAACTCAAAAAACACGAAATTGAGAAAACGGCTTCTAAAAATTTGAATCTACAAAAATACAATTAGGTACGTCGATCTTTAATTCATATTTTCATATTTTTTGTAAAAGGCCCATTGTAAAGATATTTTTTGTGATTTTTTAGTATAATTATATAAAAAAACTTTTATTTACGAAGATTATTTCTACAAAATATCTGATTATTTCTGCCAACAGTACTATCTGAGGCGTAGAAAACGTTCAACCCACTTGGTTGTTTTCTACAAAATTATCATCGTGTAGTAACAGTAGAATTAAAAAGTTGCATAAAGCATCCATATAACATGGATGTTTTCAATTAATATTTTTGTTTACCAATGATTTATAAATTTGCAAAACAATCAAACCACTTGGACATTTTATGATTCAATTTAACGATGGTGGCCGTGACGTGGGTTAGAAAAACACTAAATTTACAAAAAACTATAGCACTTGGACCTTCAACGATTTCAGCACACAGAGATATCGTAGTGAGTAGCGAAGGAAAAAACTACATTTCAAAATGAAGACTACAAACACACACGTTCACTAGTTTGAAGAATATAAAGTGTGTGCCACATTTGTAGTAGGTGGCGAAACATTACACACTTCATCTACTTCAATAAACTATATGAAGTGAAGTAATTGTAGTACTACATTTCATCTGCTACAATGACCTACAGGAAGTCCTTTTTAAAAATTATGTTACTACAAAAGGGGTTGTTTCAGTTTCCAGGCATTTCATCATTCGTTCCTGAAATTTTCTAAACCATGGGGAGAATCGTTTTTTTTCGTTTCCTCGAAGATTTGATCTTTCAATTCCAAAATTTTCAAACTATAGAATGGGTGGAGGGGGGGGGTTGTTTCAGTTTCCAGAGATTTCATCATTTTATCCAAAATTTCTAATCCATGGGGGAGGGTAGTTTTTGAAGTTTTATAATTTCCAAATATTTCCTCATTTAGCTACATCAACTTCCCAAAAAATAAAATCTGACGGAGGGTGAGTGAAAGACGATTTAGCTACATCGACTTACATAAAAATCGGCCAAAAATTTTCACAAAATTGTAGAATAACACAATTTGAAGTGTACTTTAAAGTATAAAATCTATAGTGTACGATGAAGTGTGCAGTTTGAGGTGTGAAATTTAAAGCGTGTAGTTTGTAGTGCGCAGCACACTTACCAACGCTTCAGTATTGTAATAGATCTGAGGGACGTATGTCGCGAGGCGTGAAAGAGAGAGCGAATGTTTTATAAGGTCGCGCGCCCCTCGAATCAAGGCTTTTTTCCATTGTATCGAGACAAGCCGCTATTGTTGATTGTCATCTCTGTAAACCTCCAATAAACCAAGAATCTACAACGCGATCTTTTATTGGAAGTACCCAGCACTAAGAAGAAGAGAACAAGAACATTACAAGTATAATGCAGTACTACATTGTAGTTCTTAGTACAGAGCGGATCCATCCGCTCTATACTAAACAGTATATAATTCATTAATCAATTAATCTATATTATGGATGTCTCACAGAGACGAAACTGTATTTATTTTTACTATGGGAAAGTAGGTATAGCAGTCATTTATGGTGTATATCGGACTTATGACCGATCTTTGGTAGGCTTAAGTGATCACTTTACACATGTGTAACGTTCGCCGTTTCCACCATGATAGAATATACCATGTCTTATTTATTTTTGGAAGTTGTATATATATTTTGAATTGCATGTCATACATCATACATGTGTTGTAACAACCTTTTATACCGGCCTGTGACAGCCATTTTCATTCCCCCTAAATCTCCACAGATGTCGCTAATTATTTTTGATATCGTTAATTATTTTTGATATCGTTAGGTAGTGTCGCTCGATGAGACTTCTACAATTGATTTTTTACGGAATTTAGAAAGCAATATACTTTTTTTGAGACATGCGAGACATTTTGTGAGATATAATGTGAGACATCCATAATATACATTAATTGATTAATGAGGTCTCTTTGACAAGAAATCCAGCACTACCGTTCTGAAAGATTTGAATAAACTCAAAAATATTCTGAGTATATAATTCATTTTTACCATTTTGTGGGTTGGTCGCTTTCTGCATAACGATGTCAATTTAATAATTTCTTGATAAGTATAGGGTTATGTCATATTGGAAAATATCGTAATAACGTAATAACCGACGTCGTGCACGCGATACTTCAAATCAACGTCCGAGTAATGACATTTGTCATACTTATTTAGAATACACATTTCTTCAACGATTTTGCTATGAGGGTCCGTAGCGGAAATCTATACTAAATAAAATTTTTCGTAGGAAGTCAGTAAATTCAATTTCATCCTCATTCTATTAATAACACAAAAATCTATAAT